>PVJA010033856.1:0-22937 GCA_004027025.1 Myocastor coypus | reverse complement strand
AATATGCAATATGTCAACTTTCAAAGAAAAAAAGGGGGAAAAGAAAAAAAAAAAAGTAATGTGGATTTAGAAAGGTTAATGTTTAGTTGTTTGATCAATCTTATATACCTATATGTATTAATCTAAACTGATCCGATGATGAAAATATGTAATATAACCATTGTTAAATTTAAACAATAAAAGAATTGAAAAAAAAAAGGACTAATATCTAAAATATGTAAAGAACTCAAAAACTATAAAGAACCCCCAAATCTGAACATTTCATAAAAAGGACATCTGAAATGAATAGATATCCATCAGATGAAAAAGTATAAATGACTAATAAACACATGAAAACATGTTCAATATCACTGGCCATTAGAAAGGTGCAAATTAAAACAATACTGATATTTTACTTTATTCCAGAAATAATCGCTAACATCAAGTAATCAGCCAGGAACAAACGCTGGAGCGGCTTTAGAGAAAGAAGAACCCATTTCATTGCTGGTGGGAGTGTAAACTGGTACAGCCACTATAGAAATCAGTATGGATTTGCTCAAAATACTAAAAGTAGAATCCATTTGATCTACTTCCTTTCTAGTTATCTTCTTGAAAACTTTAGAGACACCATATCATAGTGATGTATGAATACCCATATTTATAACAGTGCAACATATAGTAGATAAACCTTAGAAACAACCTATATTTCCATAAGTAGATGAATAGACAAAAAATGTAGATTTACACTTGTGGAGTACTACTCTGCCACAATGAAGGATAAACCTGAGTAGGAAAACTGACACACTTTGAGACCATACTATTCAATGAAATAAATCAGATGCACAAACTTGAATATGGCATAGTTACTTTTAATGTTAGAAGACTGATATATAAAGTACAAGATAAAAGAGAAACAGGAAAAAAGAGAGGGGATGTTATTTGAATTCAGCATGGAGAATATATTTTAAAGTACACCATGTAGCCGGGCATGGTGGCGCATGCCTGTAATCCCAGCACTCGGGAGGCTGAGGCAGGAGGATTGATGCGAGTTCGAGACCAGCCTGGGCTACAAAAGTGAGCTCAAGGCCAGCCTGAACTGCATAGCGAGACCCTGTCTCAAAAAGACAAAAAATAAAATAAAATAAAAAAATAAAAATAAAGTACACCATGACATGGTATAGTTGTCTTTTAGGAGGCAAGGTCTGCTAGTCTGGCTGCTAATCTGTGCATATGGCAATTAACTTGATAAAAATGTATAGATATGGGGCTGGGGAGATAGCTCCGAGGCACAAGTGCCTGCTGGGCAAGTGCAAGATCGTGAGTTCAAACCCTGGTCCCGCCCCACCAAAAAAAATGTATAGATAAGTGAATCTGAAAAAATATAGAAAAGATAAACTATAAAAAGAAAACAGAAGAAGAGAAACACAGGAGGATGTGGTAGAAGAGTGAGAGCATTATAATCAGAACAAGAATGAGAGGAGCAGAGAGAGAGGAGATGTGGGAAGAAAGAGGGAAAGAAAGTAGAGGGAGGAAGCAGCCGTGGAAGGCGGGCAAGCTGCCTGGGGCAGCCTCTCAGAAGCAAGGCAGTGCCTGCTGTCTTCCGGGGGCGCTGTCACACCCAAAGGTGCGACACTCCCTGCTGGTTGATTGCTAATGCTCCTGGAATCTGTGCCTGAACTCCGCATCTGCCAGCAAACAGCTCACCGGAGCTGGGGGAGTTTAACCTTCAGGGCTGTAATTTTCTTTCTTCTCCATATGCCCTGAAGATAAAAGTTCTTTAAAAAGCAGTTGACAAGGGCCACAAGTGGCACAAGTGTCTGCCTGGCAAGCACAAGGTCCTGTGTTGGATTCCCAGTACCAAAAAAAAAGAAGCCAAAGATCTCAAGTTTAAAATGAGTTATAAAAAGGGAAAGACAACATAAACAGTACATGAAAGAAAGTATGAAATGTGAAACAAGGCTAATATGGGTAATTTTCAGTAGTCCAAGACAAGAAACAAAAAGCAGTTGACAATATATGTAGGCTACACATTGTGCTTCAGATTACCCATTGATAGCTCTCCCTTCTCTGCCCAAACATCCCAGCTTGGGCGCTAAACTACTCAATCATCTTGTTAATTAGAAAACAAGGGTCTGAGAACTGTTAAACTCCTAAACAGATTAACACAGTCTCATCATTCTCCAGAAAAGCATGAGCTTGGGTTGGTGACCAGGACTCTTGCTTGGGTGGAATCCAAGTACTGAGGTAGCCCCAGGTGTCTACTGTGAGACTTCAGGAGGACACAGGCTGTGGGCACTGAAAATGACTCTGGGGATAGTTATTTAAGATATGATGGTGGGAAAAGAAAAGACTGTGCTCACAGTATCTGAAAGGTAAAGCAAAATCAGCCATCGATAAAGACAGTATGAGAACCCTAATGTAACAAAACCCTAATGTAAAAGAGGCATAGTGGTACATGTCTGTAATCCTAGCACTTGGGAGGCTCAGGCAGGAGGACTGGTGGGAGTTCGAGACCAGCCTGGGCTACAAAAGTGAGCTCAAGGCCAGCCTGAATTGCATAGTGAGACCCTGTCTTAAAAAAAAAAAAAAAAAAAAAAAAAAAAAAAAAAAAAAAAAAAAAAAAAAAAAAAAAAAAAAAACCCTAATGTAATCCTGCAAAAACTTCTGATTACAGGTTAAGCACAGCTCTGAGTTACTCATTCTGAAATGCATATTGTGAACGCTTTTGTGCAGGCTTCTTAGTTCTTCAGTACTAACAACAGTCTGATATAGGAAGGAAAGGAGGGAGGGAATGAGGAAGAGAGGAAGAAAGGCAGAGAGGAAGGAGAGACAGGAAGGGAGAGAGGAAGGGAGGAAGAGAGACAGGAAGGAAAGCAATGGAGGGGAAAGAAAGGAGTGAAGAAATAATGAAAAAGCACATTTCCTTTCCTCCTTTAAAGCTATGAATTACCACCCTAAGGAGTAAGGATGATTCCTCTCGGTATTAAGCAGGGCAGTGTCTAATCCAACAGACATCGCTGTAATGAGGAAAAAAAAATCTCCTGGAGAATGTGAAAAAATACTGCTTTACCTCCTACCCTTATCTAATATCCACCCGCCACTGCGGGCAGTCCCACGTCCACATTCCTCAGCGACTCACACATGCAGTGAGTGTTCCAGAAGCATAAGTGCTAGGGGAAGCTCCCGGCCTCCTCACTGAGCTCTCATTAAGCATTTTCCATGTGTCAGTTCCTCTCCTACGTGCTAGAGACGTGGGCATGAGGAAATGAAGTTGCCAATTTCAATGAGCTCTAAGCTAGAATGGGCTCAGAGTAGCAAAGTGCTGCCATGTTCACTGATGAGATCTGAGCTTTCCAAACCATAAACTAAATTCCTTTTGAACCAAGATCCACCTAAGGCAGATCACGTCAATATGTGGGAGTGTTTCCTGACTTCCTAATAAAAGCTTTGTAACAGTATTCCTCTCACTTTGCCCATGTCAGCTTAGAGTTGTACTGATCTTTAGGGCTCCATGTTCCTATATGCATATACTCCTCCATATTTTATACTGAATCCTATCCTATTATGCTGGGTTTGATTCAACATTTTTATTCAGTTTTATTCAGTATCATCCTTCTGTAGCTCACTTCAAGTTATGTATAAAAGATATTGTAGATGGCAAAGGAACTGTTCAAAAGGTAAGAAAACTGGGATGGGGAAAAGGAGAAAAGAAAGAAGGAAAAAGGAAAAAATTATATGTATTTATATATAATATATATATATGATAGTTAAGTTAGTTGTACTCCTATATTAGTTGATTGAGAATAAAGGTTTGTGCCGACACTGTTTGATCAAGTTTCCATGTCTATATGTTGTAATATGTACTTTGAAGATAACAATACACAATGTAATAAAAATTATTGCTAAGAGAACACAGCTTATAAAACAATTTTAATGAGATCATCATATTAGAAAACACACATTCACCCAAGAACCCCAGAGGTTCCAACAGGTCCAGCAGAGATGTGGAAGTCCCAGCATGAGGCCAGATACTCCGGATTACTCAGAACTGTGACCCGGGACACCCAAGACTGTCTTCTAAGCCTGGGCTGGTTACAGTTGAGTCCACAGAAGTAGACAGAGTTCAGTGGCATCCACCATCACATTTGCTGTTTAATCAAACACACTGTCTCCTTGGCCCTAGACACCAAGCCCAACCACCCGACAATCCCCCTACCAAATGCAGGATGAATGAAAGCTCCAAAGGGAGCCCTATCTCCAGCTACCACCTCCAGCTCCCACAGTGACCGAACAATTACCAGCTCTACTTACATCAATGCATGTGGAATCTCTTCCCTGTGGCTGGGTCCTCAGAAAACAGTTGGCCTCTGCCTTTTCTCAATTGTTTCAGCTTCTTTAAAACAATTCAAGCCACAGCTTCCAAACGTTGTGGAGCACTGACTCCCAGGCCACTTGGAGATCTCCCTTTATGGAGAAGGAAAAGAGAGAAAGCAAAAGCATATTACAAACTTCTGCTTGACTCACTTCTCCATGGCATTCTTGTCCACAACTGCACAACACAACTCCCAGGAACGCCAATCCCTGAGGGACTGGACACAGTCCAGAGGACCTCAGAGGAATTTTGCTTCTATCTCCTGATAGTTGCCCACTTACAAAATAAAGTTGAGATTTTTTTTTTCTGCAATACTGAGGGCTGAACCCAGGGGCTCCCATGAATACATCTCCAGCTTTTTTATTGTAATTTGTTTTGTTTTGTTTGTTTTGTTTTACTTTGCAATAGGGTCTTGTTAGGTTGCTAAGTTGCCCAGACTATTTATGAACTTGTGTCACTCCCACCTCAGCTTCCCAAGTATCTAGGATTAGAGGCATGCACTACTGCTTCTGGATGAAGCTGAGAATTTTAAACTTACTGTATGTTAATTCCTCAAAGGACAGTAATTATGTTAGTGTAAATAACAAATCTTATTTAAAAAACTAATCTTTTTCAAAGAAAATTTGGGGAAAACATTAGCATTCTCTTGCGTTTTTGGTCACCTTTTAAAGGTTTCCCTTCAAACACAGTTGATTATATCTGCTTCTGGACTCAGTTTGTTGTAATATCACCTGTCTTTCAAACCTTTGAAAACTCACGAGACACTAAGAACTAAAGAAAAGTAAAAACATCTTAGTATTCTTATGAAAATAATTGTGAAGTTGTGAATCTTCCAAAAGGGTCTTAAGAATGCCCAAGGCTCCCAGACAGCACCCCACGTACTGAAAGTCAGTCATACACCCACCTTCCCCTACCAACCCCTGCTTCAAAGAAAACTGGTTCAAAAAAAATTTTTATGTATATGATTTATTTATACACTTGAGATGGGAGGGTCATTAGTTAAGCCAGCCTGGGCAACTTAGCAACATAGTCTCAAAAAATAAAAAGGCCTGGGGATGTTGCTCACTGTGAAGGCCCTGGATTCCATCTACAGTACCCAAAAAAAATCCATTGTTAGTAGGCTGTGCCTCACCTTGGTTTTCTGCTAAACATTGGGCATGGCTCCCTTTCCACCTATCTGTAGCCTCCTTCCTGTCAGGTGACACACATATCCTCCAAATGATATGGTTTCACGTATACAGTGAGATGGGGGGTTGCTGTATGTTACTGAACAGCTACTGCAAGCTGCCAGTTTCTTAATAGGAATAAATCAGATGCACAAAGCAAGACTAGATGCCACGCATCTTTAAGCAACTTTCCTCCCCTTTCTAGTTTCCTACAAGACATGTGATTTAAGTCTTCCACATTTGAGAACACTCAGCCAGATTTTTACCTTACTTGACTCTTTCTCTTATTGGAACTTGCCTCACTGCTCCAGCAGAAGCATGCACTAATGCTCTGAGCCTACATGTGTGGAAAGCTTGCGAACATCAGCCTTTTCTTGAAATTCATCTACCATCATCAGCATCACGAGGGAGGAAGCAGGGCTCCAGCTTTCCTGAACCCTATTTCTGAAAGCGACTTTCCTACAGAACTAAGGTGGACAAAGATTAATCCTGTTGGTTCAGAACTTCCCGGATGTAGAAGCGAAAGGTAACCCCACCTCATGGGGCTAAAGTGGCCCAACCACAGTGAAAACCTCCTCTAAGGCTAAACGTAATACAGATCAGCTGGGTTCACTGCTGCCCTCTGAGATTCACTAGCTGTGTTATCTCTGGACTAACTGGGCTTCTATGACTCGAACAGTGGAGATTAGTGTGCCTATTTCTAAAGTTACTAAGAAGAATAATGGTGATTATGTATAAAACCATCCTAACACATAGCAGATATTCAACACCCAGTAATTCCTATCCACCCACCCTTCAACGTTCTATGAATGGAAATGAGTTGTGAGACTGTTCTTGTGTCCTGGATTATATGCTGGTTTTCCCGGGAACTCAGATATCTAATCTTTTAGAAAGTCTGTCAGTAAAGGACACAGGGACAAGAATAGATAGATGGCTAAGAATTTTTTTCTAGCCAAAAGGGTATTTCCTGAAGCGCCTGTCATCTGTGTGATTCATGATCAGAGGAACAGCCGGCTTTCCATCTCCCCAAGCCAGGAAAATGGGCACCAACAGGGCCTGCATTTCTGTTTCAACTTTCCAGTATGCCTCTGAAATTACATAGCATGGTCGGGTATTTGCAAATCCATAGAACCTAGAGCAATTCTACTCAGGTAGTCTTGGTAGTCTCTCAGAGGAAAATGATTCATTCTCTCTGTCTCTGTCTCTGTCTCTCTCTCTCTCTCTCTCTCTCTCTCTTTCTCTCTCTCTCTCTCTTCTCTTCTCTTCTCCTCTCCTCTCCTCTCCTCTCTCTCTCACCCTCAATTTGGGCAATCAATCCCAGAATCCCAGGTATCAATCCCAGTGATCCCAGTGGTTTCACACATGCTGGCAAGTGCTCTAGCCCCAAGAGTAACTTATTTTTTAATGATTCTGGGAGTACAGCCACCACAGGACAAGACAGACACATTACTGCTTCCATTTACAAATAAGGGAAAGAAGGTTCAGAGGTGCTTACCCCAAGGTAGCACAGTTAACAGGAGCAGAGTCAGAATTCCAAGTCTTACAACAAAACCCAAGTTCCCATCAGTCCTCTCAGAATGCTCCTTCTATAAAAGATACCACTGCCACCTGCCACACCACAGGGAGGCCAGTTGGCTTCAGAGAGATTTTATATATATATATATATATGGTAATTGGAATTGAATTTGATGTCTTCATACAACCCTCTTTTTCTTCTTCCTTTCTTTAGTAAAGGCTGATGACTTTATACTAAATTATATATATATATATATATATATATATATATATATGGAATATATAGTCATATATATAGGGTATATATATATATATATATATATGCAGAGAGAGAGAGAAAGCAATGTGAAAGATTGAACCTAGGAAACTTACTCCTCCCACACACTTTTCCTTCAGCAGAATCTTGTAGCATTACTAAATTGCCTGGGCTGGACTTGAACTTATGATCCTCTCAGTGTCCTGGGCTTATACATGTGAGCCAAAATGACCATCTTACTAACCCAATATTGTCATTAAAATTAAAACTAAAAAATACTCAAAAAATCATTCCTAAACTAGACACAAAGGTAGGATAGGGTGTATCAAAACCAAGACTAAAGTAACTTTGGGTTATTATAGATTACTTATTTTTTAAGGTTAATTAGTACTTTATTAGTAGGCTAATGATTGTGGCTATTACATTATTTTAATTTATAGATTGTTGTTTTGATTAATAACCTAGCAATTACACATCATTTTACCCATGAAAATTTGTGAATTCCCAGTATATAATAGGCATTGCAGGTGATGTAAAAATGAAGAAAACATGTTCTTTAGTCTCAAAAAGTTGGAGCACATATTATAATGTAAATAACATATTCCATCACCCCAGTCCCCACGTACAGCTCTTAATGGGAATAAAACAGAAACACAAAGCAAGACTAGATGCCACGCATCTTTAAGCAACTTTCCTCCCCTTTCTAGTTTCCTACAAGACATGTGATTTAAGTCTTCCACATTTGAGAACACTCAGCCAGATTTCTACCTTACTTGACTCTTTTCTGATTGGAACTTGCCTCACTGCTCCAGCAAAAGCACACACTAATGCTCTGAGCCTGCGTGTGGGGGAAGCTTGCAAGCAAGGACTGGTCTAAGGACCCCCATGTATTCCCAAATCTGTGGATGCTGACTTCTCGTATATAAACTGCAGTAACATTTGTGTATAGTCTGTACACATTCTCCTGTTTACTTCAGTTTTTCTGTAGAACATTTATAACATCTGATATATATAAATCCTGTGTAAATAGTTGTTCCACTATGTAATTTGGGGAATAATGACAAGACAAAAAGGCATGTGTTCAGTAGCCATGCAACTGCTGCTGGCCTGGCCAAGGAGAACATGGATGATGTACCAGAACCCATGGTCATAGGACTAGTGCCTGCCAAGAGACCAAGGGCAAGTGAAATGACAGGCAGCTCCCAGGCTAGCACACCTCACTTGACTAGATTCAGCATAATGCTCGGCCTACAGGAAGCTCAAGTCCTGCTTCTGCTATTTTTGTTGAACTTCACATAGTTTCTACCCATGGATATGTCTCTCACAGTACAGACAGGGAACTGTAGATAGATAGATAGATAGATAGATAGATAGATAGGTAGATAGATAGATAGATAGATTAGTGGGGAAAAGATTCCAGAGCCAGCAGAAGGAAAACTAAAACCAGCTGAGTATTCCTTAAGGCCTTACTGAAGGATCAAAGATGCATTGTTTGAGGTAACCCATGAAGCATATGTAGGACCCACTCAGGTGGAAAGTGAGAATGAGAGGCCAGGAAAGGGGAACAACTCAAATAGGCAAATTATGGGGTGAGGACAGGAAATAGATGCAGTGGAGAAGAAGGCCAGAAGGTAGTTGTGATGGGACACACAGGGCTGTGGAAACTGGCAAGAGGTGACAGGGATGAACCAGGAAACACTCTAAAAGAGAGGAATGATGGGGACCAGGAAGCTCTGTGAGCCTGAGCTTCTGTGTGGGGTGCTTCAGAGGGGCAGAGGACTAAGTGAAGCCTGAGCTAGAATAATGACATTGGGAGGAGAATCGTGTGAAGGTTTAATAATTGTATGAAGAGGATTGAGCACAGACCCAGGATAAGGAGGGAAGCAAGATGGAGCCAGCAACACCACTGTTGCTGGTCTGCATGTGATCACAAGCATGTTCTATTTTTTTAAAACTATAGAAAACGAAGGAATTCATTTGTAAAGGGACATTGAGAGTTTGGTGTTGAACATCAGGAATTTAGTTTCCTTAGAGTAGAAAAAGGTAGATACTGCCAACAGAGAGGTAGAAATTTGGATCTGGCAAATACAAAGAGTCTGGCGTTGCACAGAGATGTTAGAGTTTCCACTACATGAAAGCAGTCACAGAAGTCTGCAGCAGATAAGATGATCTGGGAAGAAGAAACCAAAGACAGAATCATGAGCTTCATTCAATGGCATTAGGTGGTGGGAAGAGAACATTGCTGTTTCCATTTACCACCTTCCAGGTAAAATTTGGAATAATCTAGAAATAGGCCCTCTTCACAAAGCATCAGGAATCTCTGATCTACTCCAAATTCTTTATTTCAAAGATGAAAAAAAAAGAAACTCTGAAGGTTAACTGATTTATCTGAAGCCTCACAACTTGAGTAGCAAAGCCAGGACTAGATAGATTAAGTGATCACTGGGAACTTGTATCATGTTAGCAGCTAGAATAGTTGACCGTGACATGATTGAATTCAGAGAAGCTCAGTAACACAATAATGGACATGTCCATTTATCTTGGCTATATCAGTCCAGCTCTACAACTATGCTCAACTGTACAATCAACTCTGGAGATCAAACCATATCTTTTCATCCTCTTGACCCTGCCTCCCCCACATATACACAACACACACACAGCTACTAACTGTCATGATAGAGTAGAAAATCATAAATTACCTTCCTCTTTTGAATATATACGTAAGCTCAGGTTTTGTGGGTAAAAAGATTTAAGAACTCATCCAACATTACTACAGCATCTGTAGAAACTGAAGCCAATCATGGATCGATGACCTGCCCCATATCACCAGTTGGCAGTAGATCCCAGACCCAAATCCTAAACTCTTATTTCTTTTCATTACCCTGTCAACCTCTACTGCAAGAGTCTTATCTTTAAGACAAGTTCTCCAGTTCCTAATTTCTCAAAACATATGCTGTGTTTTCCTTCTCTCAAGGTATTTCCCCTAAAAAGTATCCAGTGGTCCAATAAGCACAAGGAGCACTATAAAGTGCACCTCTTCTAGACAGTCGACATTTTTACTACTCAATGAAACACCCTGAGAAGTCCTGCAGTACAGAAGTTGGCTTAATTCTCTAACAACCTTTTCCAAACGTACTTGACCACAGAACTCTGGCTCTTACCCCACCCCTGTTGTTACCTATTAAAAACCCACAAGTTTCTGAGAGTTGTACATTGGAAAACACCACCTAAGTCTCATTAAAAAGATTTCCATCAGGAGTCCCATTGAAAGTGTCCCTCCCAAGTGTTCCTCACTGTGACAACCAGGAGGGAAGCCATGAAGGAGAAATTAAGGAACAACAAATGGTCTCCAACTGTTATAAAGTCATACCAACAACAAGGGAAGACGACTTCATGAAAGTTTTTGACTTGTGATCCCTATAAGCATAAGGCACTCATCTCCAACCTTAACCTCTTATGGGCAAATTCACTTTTGAGGTTCTCATATACTGCACAGAAGCTAATGTGAGTTCTGCTCTGCTTCCATCCAGCACTAGTAGTGATACCATCTTGTCAGTGTCCTTTTATATTTGCTCCAGCTTTATCTTGTACTCTTCACCCTTGCAGTCCAAAATTATCACTTTTTAATGAGTCCCCATGACTTGATTCCTTCTCCCCTGTAATTTGCCTTACATGCCTGTGATTTCTCATAACTGCACAAAACATGCCTATGCAAGGCAATGCACTCTGCAGCCCCTGGGACAAGTTTCCGTCCATGACAGCCTCTCCTTCCACCATGAGCTATTCCAGGTACAGTGGACTGACTGCCAAGCCTCTGCACTAATGCTTTCTGCTTTATGTCTGTTTATTTCCTTCCACTCCTTACTTTCCTGCCTCCAACTCTGGGCCTCTGATTACACAAACACATCCACACATTCCTAACCTGACTAACATTGAGCTAGTAGCTCCAGGTGCACATGCATTACTTTTTTACTGGCCTCTGCATGTGCTAATTTCTAATAAATTCAAGCAGGAAAAGATCATGCCTTATCAGATGCAAGGCATTTAGTAAACAATGTGCATTAGACACTTGTCCATAACTGGGACAATATAATCAATGTCCTCAACTTAAAAGAGACATTTATGGAGACTCATGGATTCAGAGGGATTAGTCCATGTCAAGATTGCCCCAAAGGAGCTTGGGGATATAGCACAGCAGAATAAGCACCCTGCCTGGCAAGCACAAGGTCCCAGGTTTGATCCTTGGTATTGCACCAAAACAGAAACAGCATGTAGAAGGAACTGCTGGAGGAAAACTGCTCACCATGAGGAGGCCAGGCAGCAGAAGGAGAAGGAAGAAGCAAGAGATAAGAGTACACCCTTCCTTCATGTCTCTGCTGTCTTATCTCTTCCAACCAGGTCCTACTTCCTATCAAAACACTCAGCTGAGAATTCAAGAATGGATTCATTCACTGGTAGATAGAATGCCCCCAGGATCTTATTACCATCCCAAAGCCCCACCTTTGAACATATGAGATTTTAAGAGGACACTTTAGATCTAAAACATTACATACTCCAGCAAAGATCTCTTGCTCAATAAAAGACGAAATCCATATTAGCCTCAGAACTCCAAGTTAAGTAGAAAACTTCAAGTCTATAAAACTTAAACCAAAACCTAGGGAAACAACTCTTTCTGGGCTTCAAGACCATTTAAATCTTTCTACTTCACTTAACCTTGGTATTAGGAAAGGGAGAAAGATTTATTTTACCTCATGTAGCTGAACCAAGGAATTTTTACCCCTTTTCTTATAAACAGAGCTGTGCTTTCTTCCACCTTCCCATAGGCTCCTTGCTGCACTTGGCCTCCAGGAGGGAAAGTCTAGACCAGGAATATTAAGTGATATTTAAACATGCATCTTGAAACTTTCCAAGGGTCTAGCCAAATGAGTAGTCATCTCAAGAACACGTTTCCCTTGACAATTGCTCTTTCCCTCATTCATCCTCTTAATTATTCAATAAAGATTTAGTGAACGAGTCCTTTGGATACAAGGAAGGATTAATTTATTTTAAGCAATTGTGGTACTGAAAGCAACCATGGTTGAATGCAATTTTACTCAAAATGTGATCAGAGGGGGTCTGCACCAGAGTTGCCTGAGAGAGGTGGCTTAAACAAATACAGGTCCCCTGGACACTGTACAGAAAATTCTTTATTTGCTAAGTCTGGAGTGCAGCCTGGAATCTGCATTAAAAAAGAAATCAGGTGATTCCGAAACACGCTAAAGTTTTAGATCCACCAGCCCTGATGGCACATAAGAGGATAATTATAAAACAGAATGGTAAATTGTTGTGCCTATGTATGGTAAAACAGATTCACATCATGAAACACAGCCCCACGGTGAATAATTACAGAGAGAAAGCTGGATATGGTGGTGAATGTAATCCCAGCACTCTGGAGACCAAAGCAGGGGACTGCAAGCTCAAGTGTAGCCTGAGCAATTTCTGTCTATTTTTATTTGTCATTAATACATGTTTGAAGTACACAATGATCACATTCTTCACGGGGAGTTGGAACATGTATGTAAGACATCTGGATCCTTTAATAGCCCCACCCTGCCCTCCATCTCTTGATCTCCTTCCCAATTGCAGCTGTGGGTGCCTTGAGAACCATGATTGTTTCAAATAAATTAATGCATCCTTGTAGCCTAAGGATTTTCGCCTATTTCCCTTTATCTATCTTCTATTTTGCTCTTTATATTTTATGTTTCTCGTATAAGAGAGACCGTGCAATATTTCAGTTTTGTGTCTGATTTACCTCACTTAACATTATGTTCTAAAACTCCTTCATTTTCCTCCAAATGGTTTGATTATCCTTCTTTATGGCTTAATGGTGCTCCATTGTGCATAAATACCATGTTTTCTTTAGACGTATAGATCACATCCAAGACTTAGCTTTTATAAGTTATGCTGCTACAACATGGATGTCATTTTAATATGGTATCTTTAACTTCGTGGGGAAGATAACTAGAAGGAAAAGGTAGGTTGAGTAGAATTTCTAGTTTCAGTTTTTGAGGAATCATTCCACTGATTTCCACAGTGACTGTATTAGCTTACATCCCGGCCAACAATGTTTCCTTTTCCCCTGGCCCTGCCTATGCTTGTGATTCTTTGATTGCTTAATGAAATTCATTCTTTCTGGGGCAAGATAGAACCTCAATGCTGCTTCAATTTGCACTTCTTTAGTAGCCAGAGAAGTATTTATTTATCTGGAGCAATGTGGCAACCTAGCACAACCTTGTCTCAAAATAAATAATAAGGGGTGGTGATGTAGCTTAATGTGAAAATCCTGGGTTAAATCAACCTGGTAGGGGGGTTCAGAGTAGGGGTGCTCTCTTGCTGCACCGAAAAAGATAAAGTTCCAATTCTGGCACTCCCATTTATTTGCCATGGGATAGGCCTGTCTGCCTTAGGGTCTTGTCTTGCCATGGGAGTAATTCCCATCTTACAGCCACTCTGAGGTTTCAATAAGATTTCCCTTATCAAGTGCTTAATTTAATATTGGTGCATAACAGACATGGATCACTGGGAAGGTACCATAGTTTTTAATCTTAACTTTATTAATAAAGGAGTATCGAGCCCAAATTTAGTTCTAATGCAGTGTGTCTAGAGGTGTAAGTGTAATCTTGCAGCCTACAAGATTTCTAGAATTATCCAGGTGAACTGCACTGTACACACCTGCAATCCCAGCACTCTGGGAGGCTGGGGCAGGAGGATGGCAAGTTCAAAGCCAGCCTGGGAAATTGAGTGAATTAGCAAGACCCTGTCTGAAAATTTAAAAGCAATTGGATCATTTTTTAACATTTCTGTAATTTTTAAATTTTTGTACCTTCAAATGTATAATCTGACCTTTGGATATAAATGGTACCAAGGGCCATCACAAAAAGTCTGTGCCTGCTCTCTGGTTTGTGTTTACAACTGTGCAAATGCCAAACACAAGCCAGAATATGACAAGAACCAATCTAGAAATGGATATGGTAGAAAATGAGGTCATCGCATGGGGAAGTGTGATTTGTCCAGCCATAGCAGCTTAGATCACTGTAGTAGAGATGTGGCTTAGAGTCTGACTTGTTACTCAGAAGCAGGTATCCATTTATGTGTAGAAACTGGAGGCATAAACACACAAAGCAGAATGATTCTAGCCTTGACTCTATTAGAGACTGAATTAGATACTCAATACCAAGTTCCCATCACTACAGTTTTAAAATTATCTTATCTAAAGTGAACAGAAAGCTTCGCAAATTATCAAGTGGAATCTCATTGCAACAAATTATTACAGAGTTTTAGTTTAATATCTAACTTTTCTGAATTTATGAACCTTTAAGGCTAGTAAAAATAATATGGCCAATACACGTACAGCAACAGGCTCTGCATATCAATATGTTTATACAACAGATCCTGACCCAGATTAACCACAGATCAGGTCCTAAAGATACTCTTTAACTTCTACACTATTGAATGATTTCAACAAAACTGTGTCACCTGCCTATTGGCAAATTGTAACCAAAGCCAGCCCTGTGGCATGTGCAACCCATACATGAGTGGTTTTTAACTAAGATAAGAAAGCTATTGTGAGAGCATAGGCTGGAGGCACCTGCAGACCAGAGACCATAATGACTTAGGACTTCTTCACTGGCAGTGTGGATGTTTGTGGAGGACCGAGATCAGCACAACTGAACTGAGTCATGTTGAAACTATATAATGCTCTTTGCAGATGAGAAAATTTGAATGCAAAGAGATTAAAAAATAGTGATCCAAAGTCCTGTTGCTAGTAGATAGCAAAGCTAAAATTAGAGTCTCACCCTGTTAACTCTTTCTCAGTCCATCATTTTTTCTACATAAGATGATTTTAAGTGAGGCTATTCATATATTGTTAAGCTAGAACAATTTAACGACCATTCTTTAAAAGAGAGTTGTAATTTATAAGCTCAGACTAAAATATTTCCGAATATCTGCTGTCAGTCTGTTGGACTCATCTTTCTCAATAACTTTAAAATTTTCTGCTTTGAGTATCTTTATGAAATACAGTATTATTGCAGTTTAGGATATGATAGCAGTACTTATCAGAAAAACAAAATTAATTATCTTAAAATAAAAACAAGGCTATGTCAACATCAAAAAGTATGCCTTCAAATACAAAAGACGTAGCCCAAATGAAATTAGGTTTAGAATTTAAGGACTGGGAGAAATTTTTAATTAAAAAATTTAAGGATAGTCCTAGGATTACAGGGTGAAAATGAGCAAAAAGTATTGATTATTTTCATATGCCCCCTGTTCCCACCCATGCACTATTTCCTCTGCCATTAACGTCTCTCACGACAGTGGTGTATTGGCCTTGAATGATGAACCTGACACGTGAGTGTCATCCGGAGCCTCAGTTCCCATTGGCTGGTATCCTCACTCATCATGCAGATATTCTAGGGGCTCTGACAAGTGTGCAATGACACATATTCACCGTTACAGTATTGCACATAGTTGTTCCCTAAAAATCCTCTGTGCTTCTATTCATCCATCCACCCTCAAGCCCTTAGACATCACTAATATTTTTCAGGTCTTCATAATTTTGCCTTTTCCACAATGTCATAGGGCTGGCCAGATAGCTCAGCAGATGAAAGCGCCTGCTTAGGATCCCTGGCACGCCATGCTGGCCCCTCCCACAAGGCGCGCTGAGATGGCGATTGAGACTGAACTGGACAAGGCAGTGCACACCTGGAATCCCAGCTTGTTGTTGGAACCACATCTTAGGTAGCTTTTCAGACTGGCTTTGCTCAGCTTGGTTGCTTCTGTATTTAGGCAATTACAAGTACTACAAAAATCCATGTCATGTAGACACAATTTTTCAGTTCATCTGAGCAAATGCTGAAGAGTGTGACTGTTAGTTCAAATATCGAGTTTGTAGTTTTGTATGAAACTGCCAAGCTGCCTTCTCAAATGTGTGTAACACTTTGAATTTTCACCTGCAGTGAATGAGGCACCAGCATCTCCGTGACATTTTGTAGGGTGAGTGTTTTGGAATGTGGCCACTCTAATCAGTATGTAGCAGCAAGGCACTGTTGCTGTAATTTGCAATTCTGTAGGACCTATGATATTGAATTTTTTTTTTATGTTTACTTCATTTTTTATCCATTCCCCAATGAATGGACATTTGGGTTGTTTCCAAGATTTAACTATGACAAATTGCACTAATATAAGCATGGGTACACTTGTATCACTGTGGTATGATGTTTTCACTACTTCTGGAAAAATATCCAGGAGGGTGATCACTAGATTGAATGGGACCTCTAATCCTAGATCTTTGAGAAATCGCCACCCTGATTTCCATAGTGGTTGTACTAGTCTACACTCCCACCAACAGTGAAGAAGGGTTCATTTTTTCCCAGAACCCCTCTAGCATTTGTTATTAGTTGACTTTTGGAAGATAACCATTCTTTCTTGGATGAGTTGGAATATCCATATTGAATTAATTTTCACTTCTTAAATGACCAATGATGTTGAACATTTTTTCATGTATTTATTTGACATTTGTAATTCTTCATCTGAGAAATGTGTATTCATCTCAGAAGCCCAGTTTTGATTGGGTCTTTCAATAGTGAGGGCCTGATTTTTAAAATTTTTTGTTCTAGATAGAAGTCCCAATGGAGTATTACTCAGCCATGTTTTTATAGGTAAATGGATGCAACAGCAGACCATATTCGTACACAAAATAAATCAGACCCATATCTGTACAGAAGATATATTGTGTTGTCTCCCTAGCGTAAGAATCTGAAAAAGTAAATAAAATCTGATAGATACTCAAAAAGGGAAAGAAACTATCCAAAGGGAAGGACTAACTGGCATGAGGGAAAGAAGAGAGAGAGGTTCATACACAGGTACCTAGGATAGTTTGCATAATTGTACTGCTGATTTTTACTGGTCTATTAAAAGAAATAGTTAATGCTTAAATTTTCTTTTTTCTTCTTTTTAATTTTTTGAATAAATTTGCAAGTTCATATCTGGTGATCTGATTAAGTAACTTGTAGATAACATTATGCAATATAATAACCACTGTTGAATTCCCATCATTTTTGTTTAGTGAAATTTTGTGTCATTTCTAATCCTTTCAAATCTATTTTCTATTTTATTTTAAGAATATAAATAAATAAACAAACAAGCAAACATGTTGACTTCCAGTCTGTCTTCTTTTGGCAGTATTTGTTCTGATGATTTGGCCACTTTTTAGCTGGCTATCTCTTCTCTTCTTCTTGAGTTTTAAGAATTCTTTGAATAGTTTAGGTAACAGTCCTTTATCAGGTAAGTCATTTGCAAATATTTCCCCAGCTGATGTCTTTATTCTCATTGTCTTCACACTGTCTTTTCCCAAGAGGAATGTTTTTTAATTTTAATAAAATTATCAATTATTCATTTCATGGATGGTGCCTTTGGTGTTGTATCTTAAAAGTCATTACCATGCTGAAGGTGATCTAGATTTTCTGCTATCTTCTGAGCTTTATACTTTTGCATATACATTTGTATCTGTGATACATATTTAATTAACTTTCTTGAAGTGTGTTAGGATGGTGTCTATCTTAATTTTGCTTGCTTTTTTTTTTTTTTTTTTTTTTTGTGGGACCAGGGTTTGAACTCACGACCTTGCACTTGCCCAGCAGGCACTTGTGCCTCGGAGCTATCTCCCCAGCCCCTTTGCTTGCTTTTGAATGTGGAGTTGTTCAGTGCCATTTGTTCAATATCTGTTCTTCATCATCCTGTTTTTATTCCCTCATCAAACATCAGTTGACCATAGTTATGTGGGTCTCTGTCTTGTTCCACTGATCTATTTGTTTACTCTTTGGCCTTGAGTACTAAAGTTTTATTGTACATCTTAAGGCCTAGTGGTACCAGTTCACTGGTAACTGTTCTAGTGGTAACTGTTCTTTTCTTTCAAGATTCATTTGGCTATTCTCAGTCTTTTGATTCTCTGTATAAACATTAGAATCAATTTATCAATTTTCACAAAATAACTGGCTAGGATTTGTATTTACTTTTTATTTCCTTTGGTATTGTGTTAGCACTTCATTACAATGCTAAAATTCAATATGCTGCACATTGCCCTTGAATCTGAAGGAGTAGCTCTGAGAGGGTAAGTGCCAGCAACCAGTGCAGCCTTCCCCAGTTCTGTTTCTATATCTCTAGAAAGGTAGAGCACTGGGAATCTTTTGGGTGCAGCTGCCATGAGGACTGCCAAGGTGCCATCTCCTTCTACAAAGCCCAAACTGCAACCCGCTTTACTCCCCACGAACAATAAAGTGGCTTGTCCTGGTGTGAGAGTGGTTTAAAATTGCCAGAATCACAAAACACACAACACACTTCAATCTTCCCACAGAACTCTCTCTCTCTCTCTCTCTCTCTCTCTCTGTCTCTCTGTCTCTCCCCCCTCTACCCTCTCTCTTCCTCCTTTCTCTCTCTCCATCTTCTCTCTTAACCCTCTCTTCCTCCCTCTCTTTCACCCCCCCCCGTCTTCCTCTTTCTTATTCCCCTCTCTTCCTCCCTCCTTCCTTCCCTCCCTTCTCCAGCCCCCCAGTGTGTTTCTTTCCTAATGCTTCATTTTCAAAGGGACCATAGCTGTAAGTGTGATGGCAGTGGTGAGGACCATAACAACAGAGACAATGAGGATGATAAGGAATAAAGCCCAATAAAGAAGATGGGACTATCACCAGTATCTTTATATCTTGTTTGCCTGTACTTATGACATCTCCTTTATCAGAAATTCAATAATATTTTATGTACTTTTGAAATTTCCTCTAGTCAATAATATGTGGTTTCCCAAATTCCTAAGGAAAAAATTATATTTTTTTCTAGATCCTTCACTTTTATTTGTCCATATACTCAGCATTTATTGAATATTTACAGTGCCCAGATGTTATTGGCCCTGGTACTGAATGTTACTATCAGCAATATTTTTTAAGAAATGAGAAAGCTATCTCATCTTTTTTTAAAGTTTCTGCACTTTCAAAGAAATCACCATTAAGATTAAAAATCAAGCATTAAGAATAAAAAGAGACCAATGAATTGGAAAAAAAATGTTAGCCAACTGTCCCCCAAACAAAGGACTTCTATAGAATATATAAAGAATTCTCAAAAATCAGGCTCTCAAAATTCAAAGACCCATCAAAAGATGGGCATCTGAGAGGAATATACACTTCACAAATGAATAGATACAAATGGCAAATAAATATATGAAAAAAATGCTCAACATCATTGGTCATTCAAGAAATGCAAACTTAAACAACACTGAGATTCCATCTCACCCCAGAAAGACCAAGAAGTCAATTGTAACAAATGCTGGAGGGGTTGCATGGAGAAATGATCCCTCTGCACCACTGGTGGGAGTGTAGGCTGGTACAACCACTATGAAAATGAGGGTGGAGATTCCTCAGAAAACTAAGATTAGAGGACCCATTGAACCCAGCTATCCCTCTCTTGGGTATTTTTTTAGAAGAACTGAAAACATCATACTGCATCAGTATACGTGCACCCACACATACTGTTATTTGTCATAGCTAAATCTTAGAAACAACCCAGGTGCCCATCAATTGAGGAATGGATGAAATAGATGTGATATTTTTACACAATTGAGTATTACTCTTCTATAAATGGAATAAATTTGAAGCTTTTGTATATAAATGGATGCAAGTAGAGACCACACTCATAAGTGAAATAAATCAGACCCACATGTGTAAGTATTATATTGTCTAGCTAGTGTAAGAACTTAAAAAAGTAAATAAAATCTGAGAGGCATAACAGATACTGAGCAAGGGAAAGAATCCTTTCAAAGGGAAGGAACAACTGCAATGAGGGAAAGGACAAAAGAAAGAAAGGGAAACAGATACATTTGTGTATACAGACAGGCTAATTTGGATAATTATACTGCTGATTTCTGCTAGTCTACCGAAAGGAGCATTTTATGCTTAATTTTTTTCTTCTTTTAATTTCTTTTTACCAACTTTTCATGCTTATATATGGTAACTTAACTAATTTAAAAAGAACATAATGCAATATAATAACCATTGCTTAATTCCTGTTATTTCATGAATAATATGAATATTAGCAAAATTCTATATCATTGCTAGGAGGTTTTTAAAACTTTTTTATTCTCTTTTAAAATAGAAAATAAAAATAAATGAGAGAGCCCAAACTATGGATATAGAACCTTGTGAATAATTTCATAGGCTGACATATGGTTTATTCCATGTCTATAATTAAATGCTTAAAAATACATATTAAATAGCTGATAAAATATAAAAACTCTTCAAAGAGTGGAAGGAATATATGAAAGTTCTGTATTCTGTTCTCAATTTTTCTATGGGGTGAAACAACCACAGCACATGCAAATGTCTGCAAATACTACTTAACAGAGATGAGTAAAGTTTAGAGAGACCATTAGTTGAGTTACTAGGTGCTTTGTGATCCACTGACCCCCCACACAAGTGCCTGAACATCATAGCTCCTTTGTTAAGGTATGCCATTAGAAAATCTTACACAATGCCCCACTAATAGGATAGCAACCAATACTTTTTGAATGGAATCAAACTGAATTGAACTGCCAAAGACAACACACCTGAAGCCTGACCAGCAGCAGTCTGTAACCCTGGTTCACACTGGAATCATTGAGGGAACACTGTGACACATCATCTCCTATTCTCCAACTGTGGCTATTTTAATTTGATTGCTCTGCAAATCCACACGGTCCTGAATGTACCAGAGAACAGTCCTTATTATGAACAGTTACTAGGTTCGCAGCGGCCCTGAGATCCATGGGGATATGGGGCACATTACTGGACTGAGTAGTCATTCTTGGAAAAGGGCTGATGGATTCGAATGTTACACAGTTTCAAAGAGAGCAAAAAGCATAAAGAATCCAGTGTGTCTGCGTTGCGGACAGATCACCGTTTATGTAAACTGGCACAAGACACGGCATGCCAGTGAAGGTCCATTTTTGGATGGTGTTCGGTTTCTGAATGCCTGCAAGCCGTGTGTTTGGGCTATGTATTTGGAGCATATGTGATGTAAATTTCTTCAAAGTGAATCTTGTAAAGAACTTGGGAGAGATGTCTGAGAGTTCGTGCTAATTTAAAACAGTGTGACAATAATATGTGGGGTGGCAGCTCTGAGTTTGTTAGAACTCAGTTTATTAAAACTGCAATCACATGGAAAATTTTGTAACTTAATTCCTTACATGTGATAGAGAGAATTCATACTGTTTGAGTCTGTGAAGTGATTGTGTAAGGATAGAAAATTGAGAAGCTGGAAGGGGAAATAATGATGGAACACCTTTGGACAAAGCTTCTGCTCTGAGCTGGGTTAAGGAGACTGCTCAGGATTCTAAGAAAAAGATTCTGGAAACACCTTTCTCACTTCTTTTATCCTCCCTTACCTCAGAAACAAAGGTAGGGCCTCTGCTGCATGCTGGCCTCCAGCACACACCCAGGAGCAGTCACACTGCTCAGCCTGTCGGCACAGAACAAGGACTGTGAGGCACAGGATGGAGGGATGTGTGTTTGCCAGCCATAGGAAGGTCCTATGTCAAAGATCTGTCCTCAGCTACACAAGAAGCTACTGGAATGTTGGTCTTCCATGAGGAAAAAAGAGGGTACAGGTACTAACTATGCTCTTCTTGTTCAGAGATGACGCAGGTTCAGGGAATGCTTAAAGTCTGGCATCCTCCATCCTCTTCTACTTTTGGTGAGGAATTATGGGCAAACCATGCCACTGGAGAAAAAGTTCAGAGTAAAAACTATTTCTCCCAAGGAAAGGTTGCTTCCATTCAAAGGAAGTGGGCACTGAGATGCAGCTACTCACCTCAGGGTTTCTCACACAACCAAATACAGTTGGTGTCCCTGTCAGTGACATTAGCACCACCTGTGAGACTGAACGTGGCACAGCACAGCACAGTTTGTCCTGCTGCTTGGTAATCATCATGGTAGGAACTGATGTGGTTAGACCTTTCATAGCCTTTGAAAAGCATTTGTGACTGATGTCTCTTACAATAATAGTATGTCAGAGCATTGCTTCCATGTAAAAAATATATCCAAGCACAACAAGGTAATGCAACTTCACCAAGTAGTAAAAAGTAAAGCTAAAATTTAAACTGGGTCTTCTCACTAAATTCCAGGCTCTTTGCATGACATGGGTAAGTATGCACCAAGTGCCCAGAAATTAATCCACAGTTGATATCCAGATATATTATTATCCAAATGCAGAAGTACTGTCTCAAAGGACAGCCAAACCTCTGGCTTCCCTACCCTACCCTGACATCCTTACCTCCTGGTCACCGAAGAGACATAGAATTTGACTTCAATTCTGACCAAGTTAAAAAAGAAAAAATCTGACCAAGTGCAAGTGTAGAGCAGAGTAGTGAGAGAAATGTTAAAACAGTGATTCTGAACATCAGCTTTACAGTCAGACATATATGGCATGCGTATGTATCATGCATATCTTCTTGAGCAATTCACTTCACTTCTGTAAGCCCTAATATCCTCATCTGGAAGATAGAAACAGTGCTCTTACAGACCTGTGGGGATCCAATCAAAGCTCTGAGTGGAGCCTGGTGCAAATTTTACCTTCCTTTTTTTTTTTTTTT
>PVJA010033855.1:5468-23079 GCA_004027025.1 Myocastor coypus | reverse complement strand
GACTCACGTGAGTCCCTTCTGTTCCTCTCTCAGACAGAAGCTTTCTTTCCCTCCATAGATTCTGTTCTTAACCTCTGTTGTTCCCAAAATTCATTCTTCGATTTCGAAGAATACAAATTTGTACCAGGTATTTTAGGCTGGGAGTTTCTTTCCCCTACATCTGGAAGCTGAGGTGTTCACCGCACAGTGTGAGCCCCCAGAGGGCTCCCCAGCTCTCTCCCTACACACCTGAGACAACTCCTGAGAGGGCCCTCCCTGCCCACCTTGTAGAAGTGAGCACCCTTCAGCCCCCAACTCTTACATTCCACAATGCGCTGCCTGCCACGCTGCCCCTGAGGCCTTCTGCTGAGCCCCCCAAATCATCCCCAGCCTCTCCACAGTGTAATTCTTCTCCCTCAACATTTCTGTGTCCTAGTGCTGTCCTGGGACCCTAGGTTTCCCTGGTGGACTCTTATTCCCCGGGAGTCGTGGCCATTTCTCTCCTGCACCCTTTGTTCCATGACAGGCAGCGTCTTTCTGGCATCTCACTGCCTCTTGGAGTTCCTCCTCCATCCCCTCCCCTAAAAGCCCCAGTATCGACCCTCATATCACCAACCTGACTTCCCTAGCTTTTGTTGCCGTCCTTTCTTTTTTCTGGGGGGAGGGGGCATGTAGTGCTGAGGATTGAACCACTGTCCCTGCACTTTGTCTAAGCTTGCCTAAGCAGGAGCTTTAGACCACTGAGCCATCTTGCTGGTCTCGATTGTCCTCTCTTGAGGTAGATTTCCATCCTCTGTCCTTACATATGCATTTGATGCTACGCAGTTCAGATAAGCATTGCTTTTGCTACAGCCCCCAAATGCTGCTAAGTCATAGGTGCACTCTCACTTGCTTCTAAGTACTTTTAAATTCCTCTTGAGACTTGGCTGTCACCTGAAAGTCTGTGTCCTCCCAAAATTCTCACATTGAAACTTGATCATGAGCATTAGGCCGTGGGGGGCCCTCCAGGCAAGAGTAGGCCCCTGCGGTGGGTCTTTAGGAATGGCACTGTGAAAAGAAGCCTGAAACAGCTTTATGCCCCTCCTACCATATTAGGACAACTCAACAAACATGCTGTCACCCTCTGCCAGCACCTGTACCCCAGCCTCTAGAACTGTAAGAAGGCTCACCTTTATAAAGCATTTTATTGTCAAAGCCAGAACAGACTGGGATGTCATCCTTGACTGATGCGTTCTATAAAACTGTTTGGTCTCCAAACATTTTAAGATTTTCCAGATATCTTTGTTACTGATCGCTGGTCTATCTCTGCGGTCTGAGAGAATTCTTCATACGATTCCTAGTCTTCTGGATTTTGTGCAGTGTTTCCTGGTCCAGAATGAGTTCGATCTTGGCCAGTCTTCCACGTGAGCACATAAACCACATGCAATCTGCCATTGCTGGATGAAGTTGTCCTGAGCTGTCTGTTAGACCTATTGATTGACGGCGTTGCTCAGTTCATCGGTGTCCTGATTGATTTTCTGCCCACTGGAACTGACCTAGCTCAGCAGCTAGTCGGTCACTGTACCCGCTCCTTGGCATCCTTTAAATCCTTGTTTTCTCTCCTCCTGGGCATTTAATTAATTAAACTGCAATCCTAGTCCTAATCAGGCACATCTTTCCTGTGTCCACACATACTGAGCGTACTTGAGAAAAGTATCCAGCCATGTTGGCTGTTATCTCTTGAAGTTGAAGACCCCTGACCTCACGTGGGCATGTCCTGCCAAGTGAGGATACTGCCGTTCCTTGGTCCATCCCAGGGGGTGGACCTGCGCCGTGGCGATCCCCCACCCACCTCATTTCCTCCAAATCAGCGACACCTCCTCACCCCCTCGCTCTCAGTAGATGACCATGGCTCATGGGGAAATAGAAATCCTGCTGAAGCTGGTGTTGTGCCCCACACTCTGCCTCCTGCTCTGGCCATGAATCTCCTGTCCCTGCTGATCATGAATGAGGACCTCCCTCCCGCACGAGGACCTCCCGGTTTCCGGGGGGGCAGTACAGCGGGTCTCCCCTTTCCTATGCATCATGTATGTCTCCATTTTTATCCCTCCCACCGCCATGCAGACATTCAGCAGCAGGCATATTCCTTGAGGCTTCTTTCTCCCCTTTTTCTCCTTCAGAGTTGCTTCCACCCCAAGGCAGCTCCTTGACTCCCTTCCTCCTCCCAGGCCTTAAACCAATGACCTATCCCCAGAGGCGGCCCAGCCTTCCCTAAGGGGACCTCAGGGAGCCTCACCCTGGCAGAGCTCTCCCTTTCTGACCTAGGGCAGACCCTACCCCTTGCTTCTACCTAATAAAGATGGCAAAGGCCATAGAATGCTCCTTCCTTCCATTCTCTAAGGCTCCATCCGGAGGGGCTGGAGACTACGTCATCCTTGGTGGCTTGAGGAAGCATGCTGCATCGTGGAGAGAGGGCTGCTGGGACTGGCCTCCCACCACTACAGGACAGCAGCCTCCAACAAACAGCCATCAGGAAACTGGGGCCTTGGTCACACCAGCACAAGGAAAGGAACCCACAAGTAGCCTCTGTGCACTGCAGAGAAGGTGACTCTGCGTCCAGTCTCTGGGACAGAGTGGGGCTTGCTGGGCCCTTTCCATAGCAGCCTGGGGAGACCCCCAATCCTGGGATCTAGCTGACCTGTGTCTGAACTCCTGGACCCAGAGAACTGTGACATAATAAACATGCATGTTCTTTTAGCTTGCTAGGTTTGTAGTAATTTGTGATGTGCAAAAAGAGAAAACAAATACATCCTCAAGCTCCAAAGTGCACGCTGCTTCTCTGCTCTGTGCTTCTGCCTTACCACTTATACCCACTAACGTACGATTACACGCATCTAGCTCTCGGACTAACAACCTGTGCTCCCCGCAACTCCCAGAGAAGACTCGCACAACAAGAAGAATCTTTTTGGTGTTCTTTCCTCTGCCATCATACTCCCAGTGCTTACCAAAGTCTCAATAGATGTTTGTTGAGTCAATGAACGAATGCATAATGCCAACTGAACCTTGTTACTTCACAGAGGAACTCGTTAAGCGCACGTGTCTCTTGGGGAAGAAGAAAGGAAAGGTTTGTTTTGTTTTTAACTTGTTATCATGAGGCTGCTTAAGCACTGATTCAAGTGCCCGTGTGATGTGCCTAAGCCAGTACAGCCTCTTACAAATCTGCTTTCTTCCAGGGGGTGAATGATAATTCTTGCACTGGCATAACTTCAAGGCCTTTTGACATGACTAATATTTTTAAGACACTTTGCATCATGGCTCAGGAGACCCAAATGCTCACCTACATCGCAGAGGTGAAGCTTTCCCCAAGGAGTGCTTACCTTTCCTTCTAACGTCCTCTCGGATTATTTCCATTCTGTTCTGTTTATTTATAAACTTGGATGAAAACCACTTGAGCAGGACCACGGACAGCTCCCAGGCCTGGCATCTCCCATTCGTGGTTGTTGTAGATGTGACCTTGTGCTTCCCTGCGAGCAGGCAGCCACCACCCCTGCTGTGCTCTGCGGGAAGCAGGACCACTTACCTCAGTGGCAAGGACATGGCGACAGAGCTGGCCTTGCCTCATGACCTGTCACAGCGTCACCTCTCCTGAGCCAGGGTCAGGCCCTGTCACTATCAGCTCTCCCACCTTACAAAGACCCACATATTCAAGCAGCTGTTACAACTCATCCTTTGTCCCTGTCATATCTCAGATGCCCAAATGGACTCTGAGGGATCAGCATGTGGCCCTTGACTGGTACAAAGTATTTTAGAAAATCGCTAAAATATTAGCCACCTTATGTGGTTCCAAATGGCATAACGTGCAGAGCGAATGGGAAGCTAATGTAGCACTTTCTTCCACGCAGCACAAACTAATCAGTGAGCCCAAAGAGCCAGTGGTGAGGAAGGGCCTTGCAGCTCTGTCACCCAATGCCACCGGCTGGTGGCTCTGGACCTAACTGGCTTCTGGAGTAATGCTCTACTTGGACATGGCAGAATGCAAGGATTCATTGATGCTGCCCCACCAAAACTGATTTGAAGTCTGTTCCCCTTCTTTCAGTCATGTAGCTCAAGGTTCCAGCTCAGCAGTGCAGCCAGAAGGGAGAAGTATCTCCGACACCTGCCTCCTTGCTGTCTTTATGCCAGCAGGAGGCCCTAAAGGTCACCTGCAGGGCTTCTTCCTGTGTCCTTGGCTCCTCTTCACTTTCTAGACCCATTGTCCCTTACTGTCCCTTGGGTTTTGTGACCTTTTCTCACTGAGATCCTTTCCCTTGGGTCAAATGACCTCTTTGCTCTGCGTCCCATCCAACCCTTCCTGCCCTGCCCTTCGTCCCGTGGACATCTGCCTTTAAGGGCTTCTCTGCCGAGATAGCGCCCATTTGTTTCCAGGAGGAAGCAGCAGCCAACCCCTCCTGCGGGCATTCTGCAGGACAGACAACGCAGGTCCCTTGCTGTGTGAACAGTGGCCGAGGGGGAGATGGCTGCTTCATCACAGACATGTGGAAAATGCCCATCAGGGTTCATCTTTTCTCACAATAGAGATCCCCAGGTGCACCTCACTCAGCTTGACACTCAGGAGTACTTTGTGCTTCTTGTTGTAACTGTTCGCTCCCATGGATTGGTGTGTGTGTGTGTGTGTGTGTGTGTGTGTGTGTGTGTGCGCGCGTCTGTGTGTGTGATGTATAATAACTATTGTCTGCGTGAAGTCTCATAGTTTCTGTGCTGAAAGCAAATCCCAAATGCAACAGTAATGGGCCAGTGCCTTAGGGGAAGAGCCTAAGCCTGAGGGCTCAGCTCTGAGGCAGATGAATACCACCAGTCCAGGGCTGCCAGCTGGGGATCTGGCTCAGAGGCAGTGCACTTGCCTGCCAGGTGCGAGGCTCTGGGATCAGTGCCCAGCCCCGCGTGTGGAGTGCTGCAGGAGGCGGCTCACTGTCTCCCACTCCTCTGCCCTCTGCCACGTGAGCACACACGGTCACCCTCTCTTGCTTCTGCCGTGGTTGTGTGAAGATGCCACAGCAGTAAGGCCTAGGAGGCCCCACCCCAACCTTGGACTTCCGGGCCTCCAGAAGTGTGAAAGAATGTACTGCCGTTCTTTACAACTTGCCGGGGCTCAGGTGCTGGGTAGCGGGTACTAGGTACTAGGTGCACTTATGGCCACACAAAAGGGCTCAGACAATACAGCTGCCACACAAAGCCTAGTGTTCATTTCACCCACAAACACATTGGTATGTCTCTTGCAGAAACCCACTTTGTCTCAAAGTTCTCAGTCTTTGAAAAGGGGCTTTCTTGGAACCTCCCTGCATCTTTCCTTGAGGACCTAAAGTGCTGAAGAATTCTGGACATTTGTTAAAACACGACTCCTGGACATAAATTCAGGATAAAATTCCTCTAGGACATGGCTTAAAGGAATCCCACAGGTGGTTTTTTGTTTGTTTGTTTGTTTGTTTGTTTTGCCATACAATGAAATGTGTTTGCCCTGGGTGTGGGTGGCAGCGCCTGAAGGGCAGGTCGCTAGCATGAAATGTGAAAGCAGCCCTGCCACCTGGGGCTTTCTGCCTGCCGTGGATGGTTTCTCCTCTGCCATGCCCCGTGCCACACCACCTGCCTTGAGCCAGTCCACAGCAACCACAGCCCCTGCACACTGTGAGCTAAGTGAGCCACCCCCTGTCCCCCACCGACTTCGCGCATAGGCTGTTTTGTGTTGGCAAGGCACAGTGAGACCTCAGCGACTGCTCTTGCTGTGTGCTTTGGCCCAGGGTCCATTCTCCACCCCCAGCTGCCTCCCTGGGGGCTTTGATCCGTGAGAACCAAAGCTGCAGGGCATATATACGCGGATGCCTGCTGCCCTGTGGCCCAGCGCCTAGCTGCCAGGGCCAGCCCATTCCCAGGAGAGGGGCAAACTCTGGCTCTGTCTCTGCATAGATTCCCATCTGTGCAGATGGGCCCCACGCCAGCTGATCACCAAGGCTGACGGCTCTACTGTCCCTGGATGGAGCCCCTCCTCACTCGGTATGCATCCAGTACGTTCAGTTGAGTTGGTCTCAGTCTCTGCCCGTGTGGCTGGAGCTCTCTTCATTTGCTCTGTGTGTAACCTGTCCATCTGCTCACAGCACAGTACAGCCGTCTCTCTTCCATCAGCCTGGCACTCCGCGGCTGACCTTTCGGCTCCTGCAGGAGGCTACGTCGAGAAGAAGCTCTCAGGACAGATGCCAGCTGGCCTCGTGGGCCTTGCCCATTGCCCTGGGCCCTTGCTCTGGAATCTCAGCGGCTGGGATTTGAAACCCTGCTGGGACTAATGGACCTTCCTCTGACTGGATTTGGAAGCCAGGTTCCAGAGACAGCTTACTATTAGATGCTTCGACTGACCTTTTAGTAGTTAAATTAAATGCTCTTTGTCTCCCATGATCCAGTCTGATTTAAGAGATGTTTTGATGTGATTCACAGGCCAGACTTGCCTAAATGTCCTCATTAAGCTTGCGTAGTTCTGGACTGACTCCAACACGGTGCTAATTCTTGCGCACCCCTTCTCCTCGGCAGCTTTAGTACCCATCGTTCTGCAGAGAGCACCCCAAAGCCTAATGGTCCTTGTCACTCCTTTACTTAATGTGTCTCGTGACCCAGCCAATCTCAGCCACTACTTGATCCATGGTAGCAGCTGAGGGGACACAAAACACCTTCCTCCTGGATAGTTCACTCAGCCCTGGCCAGGGCTCAGCCTCCCACAAGGACACTGTGGCCAGGTGACAGCCCCGAGGGCTCCTGACAAAGAGAGCCAGACCAGGACACCAGCCACTATCCTAGGTGTTAGCTCCTCTGAAGCCCTGGGAGCAGTGCAGGACTCTCATCTCAGGCGGGCCAGGCCCCAAGGACACCTTGTCTCATGCCCACGCCCCGTGCGCCCAGAGTACCTGAACAGCCCCACCATGCCGCTCTCCCCAGCCAGACTGGGCTGGTGGTGTCCAGGAAGGCAGGAGGGCACGAGGCATCCATTTTCCTGGTCCCGGGCCAGAGTAAGGCTGCGGGCCATGCAGCCACAGGGGGAGCTTCCCAGTCACAGGGAGGCGGTAGCCTTACAGCTATGCAGCCTGAACCCAGGCCTACAGCTGATTTCTCCAAATTGTTTTAATCTGTAAGCAACACACCTGGCCAATGTCCTTGGTCTCCGCTGTGTTTCTAGGGTCACAGTACATGATGGCCATTAGGAGGTGACTAGCCTAAGAGGAAAGGTCACTGCTGTCCCATGTCTGCAAGTGTTGGTGTCCTGAGAATGAAATAAAATGGATCGTAGACTATTCTGAGAGGACAGCGGGAAGTGTCACATTTAAGATAATAGTCATGTTCTTCCTTCCACTGAGCAGATTCCCGCTCCAGAGTGAAACACCTGCACTCTCTGCTGCAGCGGCTTGCAAACCCATCACACGCAGCTTCCAGGGGGCTAGAACACTCGTTCAGTTCAGGGCCCAGAAACTTGTTTGGCCTCTTTAGCATTTCCCAGTGTCTGCAGCGATGGTCATGGCCTAAGAAGCACTTAGGAAATACTAGTAAGTCGTGAGAGACGTCCGCATGGCAGCAGCAGCGGAGGACGCCACCGGTGATCTTCTCCAGACCTTTAGCCCAGGGAGCCATGCATCTTCACCCCAGCGCAGCGCCTGCAGCGAGGATGCCAGGGTGAGAGCTGGACGTAGGCAGGAGGATGCGCAAAGGCCAGCAGGCAACAAGACCCAGTGAGGGCTGGGAGAGTTGGTTTCAGATACGTGAAACCAGAGTTAGCAGGGAACTTCCTCAACAGAGATTCCTGAGCTTTGCCCAGGACACAGTCAGTCAGAGATGCTGCTGCAGAGGCCCCAAGGGACTTCTGCTTGGGCTGCTGGGACAAGCACTGCATTAGGCTGCCGGATACGCAGGACGCACTTCCATTAGGGACGACAACACATCTGCTTCCCATAGGGTGGGCTGCCGGAGGCTATGTATGGCTGGACCGGCTGGTTCTGGGTCTTGTCCTTCAGTGGGGCTCTTGGTGAAATTTAAGGAAAAATAAATAATCTCTCAGGTAGGTTGCTTTTGTCCTCAAACAAAAGAAAGCTGACCCCAAATTGTCTTCTGCAGTGCAGAAATGTATAGTACCCCAAACTGAGTCCGGAAGAGGGTCAGGGCTCAGGATTGGCTCCTCTGTGGGCTGCTGCAAGTCCCTTTCACAGTCATTGTCCTCAAGGACATCATCTCCAGCTTCCTAGAGACAGTGAAGCCAAGACTTAGGGGCCTTGGTCTTTGTCCACGGCATCAGACATGCGCTTCCTTTATTTCTGACCTTAAACATTCCACGGCATCTTCCCAAGGGCACTTGTCTTTCGGTTCCAAAGACGCATTCTCTCCTACAATATTCCTTACTGCAATGCTTTCAGAATTTTAACTCAGCTCTCCAAGAAGAGAGAGATAAAAACCAAAACTACTTCAGCCCTCTCACCCTCAACCCTTAATGTGGCTGTGAGCTGCGTCCTTCAGAGCAGAAATGCCCCACTGAAGAAGGTGGATCAGGGAAACCAAGAGGGACATGAAATCTCAATGGGACCTTGGCACCTCTAAGGGAGTATCTGCTAATTTCACAGTAAAGCCACATTTCGTACAGTAAAAGACATTCCCACTTATCTCCTCCTCCTCCACACTTCTCCCATTGTTCTTTCTCTTTCTAAAGCAGTTCAGCAAAACCTCTTTCCTGGGTGTCTTTAACTGAGCTCTTTTGGCTGCTTTGATGACATGAATGCATTCAAAAGATTTATCCTTCATGGTTATTTTGACTTTGAGGAAGAGCTAAAAGCGGCACCATGCCAGGTCCAGGGACTAAGGTGCCAGGACACAGCATCCTGTGTTTAGAACCCTGCCTTTCCACTGGGTGGCGCTCAGATGCAGCACACACTGCATGTTTGTCACACTTCATAAAGACACTAGTGAAAGGCCTTCCAGCACAGCAGCCAGGGTTCTACCCCTGGTATGCCATGCCAGCCCCACCCGCAGGACAAGCTGCGACAGCGATTGAGACTGGGTATGGTGGCGTGCACTTATAATCCCAGCACTTGGGAGGCTGAAAACAGAATCACTATGAGTCCAATTTACATAGTGAGACCCTGTAAACCCTGTACACCCTATAGACCGTGTCCTAAATACAGGAAAGAAAGAAAGAAAGAAAGAAAGAAAGAAAGAAAGAAAGAAAGACTTTCAGAACTGATTCAGAGTGCTGGGCGTGGTGGCACATGCCTGTAATTCCAACACTTCAGAGGCTGAGGCAGGAGGATTGGTGTGAGTTCGAGACTGGCCTGGGCTACAAAAGTGAGCCCAAGGACAGCCTAAACTGTATAGTGAGACCCTGTCTCAAAAAGACATTTAAAAAAGCCAGGTAATGTAAAGCACGGAGAGAGATCTTTTGCAAAAGATAAGGGGACTAAGAAGGCAGGAGTGGAGCAGGGGCAGGGAAGCGGCAAAGAGTGAAGATGCGTTTTGCGCAGGTACCAGCTTCCCAAGGAGTCCATCATGGGGGGCAAGCGTGGCACCGCCTGGCACGAGTTTTAACCCAGGTGTAGCTCAGACAGTTTCCTGCCAGAGGAGAGACCATCAAAGGCTGACACATCGTCATCACCATGCCAGGTAGCACAGCTTTGCTTCGTACTGCCGGTCTTTTCCTTTTCAGGGATGAACGAAACCCAGCCTAGCACATGGCAAGCCTCCACTTTAAAAGTGCCCTTAGATTTTTTACTGATTTACTTTGCTTATACATAACTGAAAGGAGGATTTTATCTCACAGCTTTATTTGGGCCTCGTAGTCATTATTCCTCTGGAATAACCACCCGTACATTAGGTCCAAGGCTCCAAAAAGCACTGTGTGTGGGGGTGTGTGTGTGTGTCCTCCTGGACATGTTCAATCCGTAGAGCTTGGAGTGTGGGGTCTGAAATCCCAGCACCTACGCTATGGTTTCCCAGCAGAACCTAACTGCAGAGGAAATGGCTTGATTCTGAATCTTAACAGTCACCTTCCTTGGATTCCAGGAACTGCATTCCACTGCATGATTTTTCAAGAACACCCCATTTTCCAAGGCAGTGTGGTATCTTACAGGCTGGGGACGGTGGTGGTGTGGGCAGGGCCTTCAGAGATGAGCCCTGGAGCCAGAGGCAGGCTGGGAGCGAGGCTCCTCGAATTGCTGTGCCGCTCATCTCCCTGCACCTCTGGGGGAGCAGAGATAAGATACAGAAGTCAGATATGACTGGATTTCTAAAACAGCTTTTAACTGCTTGCCCAGAGCACCCGGAAGGGCTCCTGAGCAGGGCGTGGGAGAGGCAGAGAAAGAGGCCGGCAGTCTACACGGGCTGTGCACCATCAGACAGCACTCTGCACCTGCGGAGACTTCCACCCCAGGGACCTGGGCTCCTCTGGCCCCGGCTGTCCCAGCCTCTCCGAGCAACAGAGCACTCCAAGGCTCTGCCCGTCTCTGACTTCTTGCTCAGGACAGACTGTTCTATACAGATGCCAGGGAGTCAGAGTTCTCCGCACCCACAGGAGCACACAAGGTGGCAGCAGCTTTGATAAGCTAAGGGGAGGCCAGAGCCAGGGTTTGAGAGAACAGATAGAGGGGCCGGACCCAGGGCCAGAGCCACAAGCATCCCACTCTCAAGGGCGGTAGGGTGCTCACTCTGCACCCTCACCTGCTGCCGCTGGCTGGGTCTGAACTTCTGTAGTCCTGTTCAAGCTCCTGACAGAGTCCTGGCTGCCAGAGAGCCTTGCAACAGTGCAAGGCCTGAAGCCCCATTGCTTCCCAGGCTGGCTCCCAAAAGGAAGCACACTCAGCTGCTGGGCACCGGCCAGGGTCCCGAGTCTGCAGCCGGGCATCCTGGTCACCACCACTATAATCTATGCAAACTTCCTCCCAAGAGAGGCTGAGCCAGGCCGACCTGCTGGCACACAGCCTTGGTCTGGCTGGTCACAGCCTAAGAGTCAGGAGCCCAGATGAGGAAACTGAGGTTTCCAGAGAGATCAAGGCTCACCTCCAGGCCGTGACAGCAAGCAGAAAGACTGTGTGCTCCACGTCACCGCTGGCTTAGGGACTCCTGTTCACTGGAGCAGAGTGGCTCTGTCCGCCTTAGAAGGGAACCCAGCTTCCTCGCTGGCATCTTCCACTTCTGCTCTCCTCCCTGGGTTCTTCCAAGCGTCTGCTACTAGGCCCCTTGCCAGCACCGCCTGCTGGTCATACTCGGTGCCACATTGTAACCACCTGGTGGCATTGATTATTATTTGCTTGAATCCTGAGCCCAGTGTGGTTGTATCTTAGTTACTTTTTACTTGTTGCTGGGACAAATACCCGACACTCTAAATCAGCGGTTCTCAACCTGTGGGTCATGACCCTGGCGGGGGTTGAATGACCAAAACACAGGGGTTGCCTAAAGCCATCGGAAAATACATATTTAAACCCATGCTATGCCATGGTGAAATGCTTTTTATTGGAATTAGTCATTTGAAATAGCCACCAAAATTGTTTTTTGGTTTGGGGTCATTGCAACATGAGGAACTGTATTGCAGGGCCACAGCATTAGAAAGGTTGAGAACCACTGCTCTAAATGAAGGAAGGAAAGGTTTACTAGCTCACACTTACTGGAGGTTTCAGTCCATATTCAGCTGGCGCAAGGCTGAGTGGAACAGGGCAGAGAGCATCCAGTTCATGGTGGCGGAACAGCAACAATTGTGACAGAGGCAACTGAACAACCAGGGGAGCAGATAGCGGCAGCGCCAGTCTGTCTCTCTGTCTCTTTATATTACATTCAGGCTCTCTGCCTCAGCCTGTCCACCTTAGGCCACACCCATAATCCCAGCTGTACTCAGACTGATAACACCATCAATACTAAAACACATAATCCCAGTGGATCATGAGTCAAGTCTCAAACTAGAAGTCCCTGCCTCATGATTGCATGAGGCTTTGGGGGGACAACTAGACATAAACCATAACAGGCTGGTATGGAGGAAAATAAACTGGTGTTATATGGGGATTTGTTAGGAGCAGGAGCCCAAGAAGGAAGGACTGAGGCGAAATGACATTTCCATTTACACACCCACTGAGCACAAGGCCGGGCCACTCCTCCTGGTGACAGGCCCCCAGATCTGCCAAACTATGGAGCCCTTGTTTTATTTAATCACTTCCAGACATAGCCTAGCTTTATTTCATTATAAAATAAGAAAAATGTAACTCTTGACCTGCTAGATGTCAGATGTGGTACACTTGTGTCCCCTGAACATTAAAGAATGAATTCAAAGAGACGAAGGAGGTTAGGAGAGGGGAAGTTTTAGTAGGAGACAGCTCCTGAGAGACAGGATGAGGTGAGGGGCCGCCAAGGCCTTTTATCAGGGGTAATTTCCACAGCAAAGTCACAACATGGGTACAGTGAGGGTCAAACTGCAGCCAGCCTACAGGATTCTGAGTACAGCGGCTTCAATAATATTGATGTGAGAGGGAAACGAGTCGCAGCGCAAGGGGATGTGGCAAAAGGACTCCTTGGGAAGGGAGGGAAGCAGGGCCTAAGTCGCACACCCGTGTGTGATGCCTGTCTCAGCCCACAGGCCACCTGGTGCCCCTTGTAGTATAATCTCCAGCTGCCGTTCGTCTCCAGGGAGACCTCCAGCCCTGTCTGCTGCTTTCCCAGCCTGAGGACCAGCTCTCTCCGTATTAGGCTGCCTCTAGCTACAATTCTGATGTCCTTATTTTTTCGTGCTGGCTTCCCCGAGGAGCCGATCCCTTTCTGGCTGTGTATTAGTTCCAACTTAGCTGCCTGTGATAACTGCTGCTTCGCATGACGTCACGGTCAGGGAACGTGGCGGTAAGGGGTCAAATCTGCGATACCGTGGGGTGGACGCTAGGTGCAGAGCGGCCTCTTCCTGCGCTCCTTCCTCACGCAGCGTCCGCTGAGACGCTGAGACTCAGCACCAGTGAAGAAGCCCTGCCTGCAACAGGACTTCCTAGGATGCCGCCTGCCTCAGCCACCCAAGGTGGTAAACGCTATCCTGGTGCTGCGACCATGATTCCTGGCGGATTTCAGCCCTGGCACTGCAGTTGACGCCATGTGCAGCTGCTCTTACCAACAGGCTCTCGAGAAACTCATCCAACGGGCTTTGAGTCTGGCTAACGTCTGGGAGGGAGATGGGGGGCTTCCTTTGTGTAGCCACACGCTGACACTTGCACAGATGAAGATGGCCACAACATTATCGCACAGCCTTAAGGAACCGGCTCGTGTCTGCACACAGCTCGTGGCTGCCCAAAGCATCACGCACGTGTGGGGGGGGGCAGAACACAGCGTGACTGCGGACCACTGCTGCGCAGTTTCTACCACACTGTCCCAGCTGCTCGTATGCGTGTCTTAGAAGTGTCCTAGCAAAGGACTCAGTTTTCATATGAGGAAATTAGGTCGTCGTACCAGGGGTGCCTCCTCAGGACCTCTCCACCCAGGGAGGCTTCCCGTACTCCATGGAGCACAGTTCTCTGGGTGGGACTTGGTTCAGGAGCAGGAGGTCACTGAGGCGAAAAAGCAGGTCCCACAGGTGGGGCAGAGAACCCCAGCAAGGGCGCTGCAGCCTTGAACCATTCCCTGGCTGACTAGTTCACCTGCCCCAGGCTTGCAAGGCTGGCAGGTCTGCTTCACAGCAGGGGCCAGTGCTGCAGTGGGTGGCAGTGCGCCCCAGGATGCCCCCTTAGGAACAAAGTCACCCCCAGCCAGCCCTGGCAGAGGCTGCAGAAAAGTTGCTTTTCTCTGACCCAACTTGAAACCTTGACACATGGAACTGGACCTGGACTCTGAGTCCTCTCTGATCTCCTCCTAAGAGACCTTACAGTGCTGTGGGAGTCCCCGGGAGCCTACCATAGGCATCCTGAGGTGGGCAGAGGGCGTACAAGTGCCCCTCCCTGCAGAGTCAGGGCTCGAGAGGTGTTCTGAGGCTCTGCTTAAACATCCAGTATCTATCAAGAACTGCCACAATTCAGCATAAATGCCCTAAAAATTTCATGGTAAAAATGGTAGATGCTCATCGCAGGTTTCAACAGCAGAATAGAAAAAAGAAAATTAAAAGCACATATAGTTTTACTCCTAGGGAAAACATTTGCCAGCGTGGTACTCCCCTCTCCAGTGGCTCATGCCCACTGGCACCCAGCAGCCAACACAGCAAATGAACTTTCATCTTCCTCCAGGGACCCTCACCTGGACCTACAGAAGACCAAGGACCTTCTGTATGAAGTGCGGAGTTTTTGCCTGAAAATTCTGCAACAGTAATAGCCACCTAGTATATTGCTTTTTCTTTCTGATAATACAGGTTTGAATATAAACATGTACAAAATACTCTGCATTCTGAAACCATGTCTAAAACGAAAACATAGATCTTATTTTTCTGAGGAGACAGATGCAGGCTCTTCACTTTTATCCAATGCTTTCTGAATAAAGACAAAGCGAAGGAGATTCCAATGCACTGCCGAACTTTTTTCCCAAAGGCTGCCACTGCAGAAGGCGGGGAGCCTCATGCACTGAGCATCTGGGGCACAGTGTTGCAGCCTTTGCCTGTGTGTTCCCTTCACCTTGCACTCCCGAGAAAGTTGGATGTGCCTGCACCACTACAAATTAAGCCCAGCGAGGGGGTTCCACAGCAAGAGATATTCTTTGCAGTTTTGTTATTATTATTGATTTGAAGTCTCTGGTTCTACATCTCCATTATACATGAGGTTACCAAAAGGGTCAGGCAGGAGACAGATTTAGAAGCATTGGTGGGGATTAATATCACTGGCCGGGAATGCTGTAGGTTCAGCTGATTGTACCCTTGACATTAAAAAAAAAAGTTAAGAGGTCTGGGAGCAAAAATGAAATCTGAATCATGTAGACAAAACACCTGAAGACTAGTAGTGAAAGATTAAACAGTTGCTAAGAAGGGGTTTGGGGAACTCGGAAAAAAACGTCCACCTCCCAGTGCTACACCAGCCCCATGACTGTACTTCTTTTTAATATCTCAAACTCATCCTAGAAAGAGTTTGTTTTGCTTCCTGACAGCACAAGGATACATGGTACAGTCTGCCTGGGCCCTCTCTGGCCACACCACGCCCCAGTCTCATTCCACTGGGCCTGATGAGAAACCCACTGTAATCTCCCCAACACCCCTTCTTCAGGATGCCCTGCTCCCAGTGCTCTGGCAGGCCTGGTGCTCTGTGGCACGTCTAAAGCCATTGGCTCAATGAATGACCAATAAAAGAGTCTTCAGGGGCTGGACACGTAGGTGCTGGGAGGCAGAGCACCTCATTCTATGTCCATGTTCCTGAGAGCAAAGGTCCATGTTGGCTTGCAGTCCTGGGAGTTATTCTGCAGGTGAATGACGTAACCTGCCTGAAAACAAAGCAGCCACAGCTAGGGAAAAGGGACAAGGCAGAAGGAACATAAAAGAGGCCCTCATGGCACTATCTGGATGTCTCAGTTCGATTGCGGCAGAGCTCGGCTTTCTTTCTTTCTTTTTTTTTTTAATTTTTATTTTTTTTTTCTTGTTTCAGAACTTTTTTTTGTTTATTCACTCATTTTTACGGCCGGCTCAGCCCACTCCGAGGGCAGGGCTAGCACAGCATGTGGTGCCGGGGATCGAACCGCGGTCCCTGAAGCCACCCAAGCTTTCCCAAGCAGGCGCTTTAGACCACTGAGCCATCCCGCCGGGCCCAAGAGCTCGGCTTTCAATTGTGGCAGCCGCTCGAGTCAGTACATCTTCTTTTTGCACCTAAACTAACTTGCTGCTGGTTCCTGTCCTTGGGAGATGAAGACCCAGAAAGCTTTCTGGCTCCCAGATTGTAAAATGTGGAGAAACTAAGTATCAGCCAAGTGTTAGCCAAGATTAGATTCTGAGGCCAGAGGAGGCCCAGGTTCTCCAAACAGTATGTGTCAGTGAAGCAACCAGAACAGTGAAAATAAGCCAGAGCCACAGGGTGGGAGAGCTCCCTCCGCAGCCCAGACCTGTGGCTGTCTAGCTCATCGACTGTCATGAGCGCTGCTACCATCAACCTTGGACATGCCTGTGTCACTTCTAGACTCTGAAGGTAGCTCCCCTTCAAGGTCCACTGTACTCTAACTTTTCCCTTTAGTTTCCTTTTTCAACTTATGGAATGGAGAGAGAATGTATCATAAGGGTTACTTCAAAGATCTCAACAAGGGCCAGGCATGGTGGTGCATGCCTGTAATCCTGGCACTCAGAAGACAGAGACAAGAGGATCATCCACAAATTTGAGGCCAGCCTTGGCTACATGGTGAGTTTAAGGCCAATCCAAACTGCTTGGGGAAACCTTATCTCAACCCTCTCCCCTGTAAAAAGGATCTCAAGGGCAGGAGCTGGAAGGTGGCCCATGGACATCAGTGGTAATCTATGCCACTCTGTATCTCTGGGGGACACATGGCTTCTAGACTTCGGCTTTTATCTGTTCCTCCTCCTTTCTGGGCAAGGGTCTTCTTATCTTGGGCACCCATGACCTCTCTAGCACAACGACAACCAGCTCCTTAGTTCCAGTGACAGGAAACCACTGAAGTTCATTTAGATTCATTTTTTTTTTTTTTTTAGAGTTTCTGATCTTAAGACCCCCTTGGTACTGAGGAATCCAAAGACCTTTCAATAATATTGTGTTATTTGTATTGGTATTTACCATGCTCCAATATGAAACCTAAGAAAAATATTTAAACTTTTGTGAATTTATTTAATGACAGTGATAATAAATCAATTACATGTTAACATGAATATTTTATGAAAATTCAGTGTGGAATTATTTTAAATATCTAACTTCCTAGGATATGCTTGAGATTTCTGCTTCTAAACAAGGTAGAATGACAGGAGCCATATTGTATTTACAACTAAACAACTGAGATGACAAAATATACAAAATGATAGGCTTAAAAACATCAGGCAGGGAAGGACAGTGCCTGCGAGAGCCAGAAAATTAAAAGCAGAAGCCCACAACTGCCTGAGCTCTTGGCCTTGGGTTGCAGCCAACAGCCACTGGGGAGGAAGTGGCCAGGCTGCGACCTCCCTGACAGAGGACAGGAGCCAGGGGCCTGTGTAGCCAGAGTGGGCAAAACACCCAGGACAGCAACTCCAAGGTGGACAGAGCCAGGCAGACCGTGACAATCAGCAAGGGAGAGGAATTCCTGAGCCCTTAGGCTGCTGAGGATGCAGGTAAGGAAACTACCCAGAGTTGACGTCTAGCTTACTGGAAAAGATGAGAAGCTATGCATAGGGTTGAAAACTGGACCTATTTCCATTAGCACAGGAAAAACAAAAACAAAAGCCCACCATGGAGCAAGAACTATTCTAAAGGGTATGCCTCAGTTACTCAGAAAGTTAACCTGATACTTATTGGTCCTGAGTTCTGAACCTTGAAAAAGCAAGACTCCCCACAACATCAGACTTTTTAAATCACTTTTGAGAATAAAATTCAACCATATTTTATAGGAATGCCAAAGTGGCCAGCATTTAATAAGATAAAAGTCAGTAGCTCATGTTCAATAAGCAATTACCAAAAATGAAAAAAAAAAAAAAAAAAAAAAAAAAAAAAAAAAAAAAAAAAAAAAAAAAAAAAAA
>PVJA010033854.1:0-22983 GCA_004027025.1 Myocastor coypus | reverse complement strand
GTGTGTGTGTGTGTGTGTGTGTGTGTGTGTGTGTGTGTGTGTGTGTGTGTGTGTGTGTGTGTGTGTGTGTGAAGATGCTGGATGAATTTACTAAAACTTTAGTGGGACAGAGAACTGGAATTAAGACAGATGGCTCTGATCTTGGTAAACTCAGAAGGGTCCTCTGATTTAATGTGTTTAACTACTCAGATAATTCAAGTGAAGTGACAGGGAAATTTATATATTGGTTCAACAGAGTTGATTGATCATTCTCACTGCTTTTGTTTTCTTCTTACCTGACCCAATTTCCATTGAAATGACAGAAGAAATATAGAACAATAATAAATCCATAGCAACTTAGAAAAAGACTATCAAAAGCAAGAATATCATCAAAACTGTGAATTTCTGAAACATTTTAAAGAAATAGGATAAGATATAGAGCATCCTAATAGAGTTTATTCTACATCTCCAGAGAGATGAGAAAGATCCTCCAAAATGAACCTAGAGACAAGTTCAAATGAAAGATTTCTGAAAACTGGAAATAAAAATAACATGTATATAACATGTATTTAATATAATGAATTAATGCATTATAAGGTGGTGGTATGGAACCATTTGGATGCACCAGAACCCCATTTTAAATATTTCAGTCTCCTAACTATAGTATAGAGCTACAAGCATGTTAATCTGAATTTGATGCCTCTGATGTCCCTGATTTACAAGCATGAAACAAGTTGGAAGAATGCCACTCAGAAGATGTGCTAAATATATAAGCCAGCCTGCCAGAGTGCTCAGCATACAGTTAATTATTACTCATCTTCAATCTCAGAGCCAGATAAACATTCTATGTTGAAATACACTCAAACTAACAGCAGTCATGTTAAATGAAGGAAAGCAGACACACAAGTTTAAATACTGTGCATTTTTTCTTATATGAGAAACTCAATATATGAGTAATGTGAAAAACAAGACAGACAAGAAAGAAAATTATTGTAGTCCAGCATCATTAATGTGTGTGCACCTTGATTTAGTATAATTATCTTATGTGATTTATGTGTTTTTTTTGGCCTGTTAGTCTTGCTGTTGATCTATGTGTGATAATTAATGTTATAAGGACTTGAGTCTTTTCTCTTCTTGATAAGGTCAGGTAAGGTATTATCAATTTTATTTAATGTTTGGAAGAACCAAATCTTTATTGATATTTTTTGTGTCCTTAGTCTTCATTGCATTAATTTTTTATCTGGTATTTACAACTTCCTTCATTGTATGAGTTTTAGGTTTGATTTTATCTTCTTTTTTTATAAGCTAGAGGTTCAAACCTAGGCTGTTTATTTGTACTCATTCCATTTTCTTGATGTGTAAATTCACCACTATAAATTTCCACCTTAGAGCTGGTTTCATTGCCTCCTATAAATCTGGTATGCTGTATTGGTGTTATCATTTAACTGTAGATCCTGATATTTTTTCTTCTTAAATTTCACCTGTGACCCATTGAATATTCCAAAGCTGTTATTTAATTTCCATGTGTTTCTGTAGTTTTTGTGGTTTCTTTTGCAATTGACTTCCATTTTCATTGCACTGTGGTCAGATAATAGTTGTGGGATATTTTCAGTTCCTTTGCATTTACTTAAGCATAGTCTGTGAACTACTATGTGTCCTGGTTTAGCAAATGTTTCAGGTGCAGCTGAAAAAATGCATATTCTAATATTCTGGTGTGGAACACTCTTAGATATCTACCAAGTCCCCTTTTCACACTAATGGTTTAGTTCTGACATTCCTCTGTTGATATTTTGTTTAGTTGATCTATTTCTGACAATCGTGTATTAAGTTCTCCCATTACAATTGTATTAGTGCTTGTTTGAGTTTTTGTGTCTATTAATATTTGTTTTATGTAGCCAGGTGCACTAATATTTGGCACATATATATTTATGCTTGTTGTTTCTTCTTGGAATTTTCCCTTAGCTGGCATGTACTGACCTTCTTTGTCTTTTTTGATCATTCTTGGCTTGAAGTACATGTTGTCTGACCATAAACTAGCTACCCATGCTTTTTTCATTTTCCTGATGCATGGAGTATTGTTTATCCTTCCTTTGACTTTCAATCTATGAATTTATTTTGAGTTAAATATTTTTCTTATAAGCAGTATATTGCTTCATCTTGCATCTTGACCCAAAAGTGATATTTATTGACTAATTTTGTCGTATTATTTTTTCCTGTTGGTAGTACCTTGTCTTTCTCCTCTGTTTGCCCACCTAGCAGCTTCTTTCTATTGGTGTTCTTGAAATTTTGGTTTTCTTTATCTCTTTTTACAATATCCTTCAGAGCATTTTGGACAGCAGGTTTTGTGGTTATGAATTCCTTTTGTGATTTTTATGGAAGTCTGTTGTTTCTCCATAATTTTTGAAAGATATCTTTGCAGAGGACATCCACCTTGGTTGGAGCTTGTTTTCTTTGAGGGCTTGATATACTTCACTCCAAACTTTCTTAATTTGAGTATTTGTACTGAAAAGTCTGCTGTGAGTCTGATGCTCTTTCCTTTATGGGTGACATGTTTCATTCTCTAACTGCTTTAAAATTCTGTTCTTGTGCTAAATTTTTAAAATTTTGATTACTATATACTTTAGTCTAGATTTATTTTTGATTATGACTATTTGGAGTTCTATAAACTTATTTGCACATTAGATTGATTGATTGATTGATTGATTGATTGATTGATTGATTTTGGTTTAAGGAATAGAACTCAGGACTTTGGACTTGCCAGGCAGGTGCTTAAGCTGCTGAGCTATCTCCCGACCCTCTGTACATCAAATTTTTTATTCATGTTTGGGAATTTTTCTGCCACTACTTCTATGAAAAGACATTTCCATGGTGTTTGCACTATCTGTAACATTCTCATTGATGGTCATTGACTATTCAGTAAAATTGAACAATCTTATTTCATTTTTCTTTGCTTAACCCTGCAGCTATTGGGATGGTTTTCCATGGTCCTTTGCTCTTCTTAAGATATATATTTTTATGGTCTCTAACTGTACCTTGTCTCCTAGGTGTGATATTCTATTTTTGCCTTTGTTCATTATGTTGTGTGTGCTTTCAATGGAATTTTTAATCTCCTTTATATATGCTTGTGTGGATTTAGTGGATTTCATTTCTTTCCTATGTTAGTAATTCATGGTTTTCCTAAGGTCCTCTACTTTTTATCTGAGTTTACACATATTGAGCATGTCTTTCATTTTGATCATTACCTATTTTACCTGAGAGATTTTTTTTCTATCATCTTATCCATTTCTTTTTCACTTCTGTTGCTGGCATTTTAAAAAATTCCTCTGGGTGAATTGTTTCATTTTTTTTCCTTTCTTCTTGTGCTCTAGATTGGTCCTAAATGGGCTGCATATTTGGGGTGCATTTGACTTCTGTGTTGTCATTTCTTTTTCTTTTTCTTTAATGGGACTGGGGATTGAACTCAGACCCTTGCGCTTGCCAGGCAAGAGCTTATTCTACTAAACTATCTCCCCAGCCCTTGTGTTGTCATTTCTATTTCTCTTTTTTATTTTATTTCGTTTTCTCTGTTGATGCTTGTCAATTTACTGTGGCAGATAGATGAAACACTGCTATTGAGGCTTCTTTAGGAAATGTCTGTTCCTTATAGATGCTGTCTAGTTGTAAGTGGTTCTTGGTCTTTTTGTCTATCACAGGAACGTACCTTTCCAATGGACTAAAGATGAGAAGCTGCCATATGTTTGGCTCAGCACCCAGTGCTTTGGTACTGTACTGTGGTAGCAATTATGACCTGAGAGGATCACAGCATTGTTGTATGAGGGAGAACGATTGATTGCAACATATGTGACATCCTTTCTAGTATAACAATAGCATTAAGCATAGAATAGCACTGTTGGGGGCTAGTGTCGTCCTGTGATGTTTGTACAAATAAACCTGAGGCAGGATGAAAAAAAAGAAAAGAAATAAACAAGCAGAGTGTATTAAGAAACAAAACCCAGCAATATGCTATACAAGACTTCATCTATCGATTGGTTTACCTTACAAGTTTTGTCCAGCTGGTAATTTCAAGAGTTCTATAATTTGTGCCTAAGGAACACAACTGTTTTCATGATAATAATGTTTTGTCTTGGATTTATGGCTGATTGACTTAGAAATAAATTTTCTGCAAGGTTAGAATTCAGTGTAGAAGCTTCCAAAGTCCTTATCAATTTGAATATGGGGAAATTTGAGAAATCATGCACTAGAAAAGGAAAAGTTATTCTACATGATACATCATAAATTGGAATATGTCTATAAAATAAATGTGTGTACATTGCTCTCAAATTCTGTAATTATTTTAAGGAAAAAAATCTTTTAAATCACATTTCCATTGTTAAATGCTGATTTCTCTTCTAATTCTAGAGAAATATATAAGAAAACTAGGAAATCTTTATTAGTAAATATCACTTTTTACGTTATGTTCTAGATATTTCTCTAAAATAGGTATTTAATTGATAGATCATTTGGCCTCCAATATGCTTCTTGATTTTGAATTTTTTTCTTTTTTGTATTAATGTTAAGGTTTAGACTTTGTTTATGTAGCTTTTGCTGTTTTTTAATGTGACAATATGTACTCTTGTATGTATCATTGTTTTGTTTTCAACACTGCTGTGGACTGAAATTTCACACTTCTTATGGTTTGTTAATTCCTAAAATCCTATGAGTAGGTTTCAGACCACTGTTCTTGATCCTTCATTTTGTTTTTTAATTCAATAAGACTTTTCAATGTGTGTATATGTCACATGCATGATAATTTTATTGCTCTCTATGTCATCAATTGTATGAAAGTTATGAACATAGTACATTTTTATTATATAAAAATTCAAATAGTCTCTTTCTCTCATTTTATACCCCTTTTTGTTTTCTTGTAAACCAATCATTTACTTGACAGAGAGTATAGCAATAACTGAAGTTACATTAGATGCAACACACATCTAAAAGACCAGAATGACAGGCCTTCCAAGCATATTTTTACTGTTGCACATTGCTATCCTCAGCGTCAAAAACATTTTGGAGCTTCCTAGGACCATTATGTAATTCATGCTGTGTACATAAATGCATACCTTTATCCCTGCCATGCTTCCTATCTTTTCTCCTTATAGTCACTTCATTGTTTAACCCCTAAGTCCTTGATTTCCATTCAGCTGTTATGCCTCTCCATCTTTATTTCTTTTGAGTTCTTACACAAGGGAGACCATATGATATTTACACATGTAGGTCTGGTTTGTTTCACTAATAAGTATATGTTCAAGATAAATCCATTTATATATGAAGTCTTGCAGTTTATCATTCTTTATAGCTAATATTCCATTGTATAAAAATACCACATCTTTTTCAACCATTCTTCAGATGATGGGCATTTTGGTTGTTTCCAAGATTTGGCTATCACAAATTGTGCTGCTATAAACCTACGTGCACAGAAATCACTATATTATGATATTTTCACTTCTTTTGGGAAAATTACCAGTCGGGGGATAGTTGGATTGAATGGGATTTCCAGTTTCAGTTTTTTTGAGGAGTCTCCACAATGCTTTTCATAATGGTTGCACCAGTCTGCACTCCCACCAGCAGTGGAGAAGGGTTCCTTTTTTCCCACAGCCTCTCCAACATTTGTCGTTGGTTGATTTCTTTATGAAAGCCAGTCTTTCTGGGGTGACATGGTATCTAAGTGTTGTTTTGATTTGCATTTCATGAATGACTAGTAAAGTGCAGCATTTCTTCATGTATTTCTAGGGTTGTTGAATTTCTCTGAGAAGTGTGTGTTCATCTCAGATGCCCATTTTTGGATCAAGTCTTTGAATTTTGGGACCCTAATGATCTTTAGTATTTTATAAATTCTAGATAGAAGACCTTTATCCGAACACATTTTAGCTAAAATCTTTTCAAACTTTGTGGATTGTCATTTCATTCTGTTGGTAATTTCTTTTGAGGTGCAAAAACTTCTTGGCCAGCGGATGTCCCAGTTGTTGATTCTTTCAACTGTTAAACATGCATTTTGATTTTTGTCCATGAATTCTTTGAGTACCCCAGTGTCTTCAAGATTTTGTCCCACTTTTTTCTTCCTGGAGATTTAATGTTTCTCTTTTAATATTTAGATCTTTAATTCATTTTTATTCTAGTACACGGCGATAGACCTGGGTCAAGTTTTAGGTATAGGCATGTGGAGTGCCAGATTTTCCAGCACCATTTGTTAAAGAGGCTCTTTCTTCCAGTAAGCATGTTTGGCATATTTGTTGAAAATAAGGTGGTTGAGTGTGTTTGTATTTGCTAAAAGTGTATTTAATGAAATTAAAAGACTAAAAAAATGCCATAGGTTTGACAGGTTACAATTTTATATATACTTAGATTTCCAAATGTGTAAATATGTGTAACTGATTTTATCACATTCTATAAAGATTTATAAGAGTATTAATGATTTATATCTAAGTCTAAGATGTTTGTTACTCAGAAAAACAGTGATATTATGCTCAAGTACCTATGTTAGAGTGTAATAGTATCATTAAGCTTTTCTTCTGGAGCGTTAAGAATAAAAGTTTACAGATCAAAAGTTAGAGAAAGGAAAAGGGCTACAAAGATGGCCAATATTTTGGCCCTAGCCCTTCAAGGTCAGTGAGGACTCAGGACATAAGAGAACCTGTGATATCACATCCTATAACTCAGGGTTTTCCCAAATTTTCTGTTCAAGAAGATTATCTGGCTACAGAAGAAAGGGATTAAAGATACATAGTGTGCCAAAGAAGAGTCAGCTAGACAGAAAACATTCTCTCAGGATTTCCCACAGAGCAAACTGATCAAGCAATGGTCGTGACTCATCCAAATGGCTGACATTGACAGCAGTTGTATAAATCACCATACATGGTTTCAAAGGAAATCTTGAGGGGATTTGACTGACCTTGAGAGATACAAAAGTTACCTGTTTTGCTATACAGATCTTGGATAAAAGGCAACTTCTGAAAAAAAAAAAAAAAAAAAAAAGGCAACTTCTGATATTGCCAGTTTTTCCAATAACCCACTGCAATTAGGAATATTGAACTATGTATACAACTGCTGTCTCTTAGTTCAATAAGAAGAAATTTTGTTGTACCAATAATGATTTGAAAAACTATAACATCCACACCCATGCTCTGTTTAACTAATACGATGACAGCAATGTGAATTGTATCAAATATTGAAATGTACTACTAACATGTCTTGAAACTCACATTGTTATACATTGTTATTTCTTATTAAAAGTAATAAAGAAAAAAACATAATTAAAGAGAACACAAGGCAAGTAAAAATGCAATAGGATTGCTCTGGTACAATTTTGTATGTTTAGATTTCTAAATTTCTACGTGAAACATTTTATTTTAAATCACATTCTATAGGGATTTATTAGAATATCAATGATTGATGGAAAAATACTGGTTTCATGTTAAGTCTGAAGTATTTAATATTCAGAAAGACAATGATGTTAAGCTGAAGTATCTATGTTATAAAGTAATAATATCACTAAGCTTCTCTTCTATAGGGTTAAGAACTTAAGTTTTCAAAGCAAAAAGTTAGAGAAAAAGAATAGCTACAAAGATAGCCAGTATTTTGCCCTAGCCCTTCAAGGTCAGTGAGGACTCTGGACATAAGAGAACCTGTACTGTAATATCCTATGCCTCAGTGGTATCCCAAATTTTCTCTTTAAGGAGATTATGGGGCCACACAGGAAAGGGATCAATGATATATAGTGTGCTTAAGGAGAGTCACCTAGACAGAAAACATTCTCTAAGGTTTTCACAGTGAGCAAACTGGTCAAGCACTGGCCATGACTCATCCAGATGGCTGACACTAACAAAAGTTCTAAAAAAAAGGTGTACATGGGTTCAAGATAAATCCTAAGCAGATTTGACAGACCTTATAAGATACAAAAGTTACATTTCTTGTTATATAAGTCTTGCATTAACTTGTCCTTAACCACCAAGCAGAAAAGCTTAACCACAAGGCATAAAAAGTAAAGTGAGATTAGTATGCTGAGCTATAAAAAGTTCAAATCAACAGCTTCCAATACTGCCAGTTCTGCTAATAGCCCACTATTACTATGGAATATCGCACTATGTATTCAACTGTTTTCTGCTCAATGAGAAGAAATATTTGTACCAACAGTGTGTAGAAAAGTTGTAAAGTCTGCATCTGATACTCTGAATAACTACTGTGAAGACAATAATGTGCATTATATTAATTATTATGGCTCTCCTACTGATGTGTTGTGAAACTGTCTCACTGTTACTTCTTATTAAAAGTAATAAAAAAAATTTTTTAAAGAAAAATAATTCAAATTTTAAAAGTCAACAAAAAGAATTTTTTAAATCTAAATAAATAAATAGTTATAAAAACCAGAAGGGGAATGAATAAATACTCTAATGCTGCACATCAATTGTCCAAAACAGGAAAAATAAACCAAACCTAGAGCCCAAAGACAAGAGGAACTTATAAAGATTAGAATAGAGAGCTGGGTGTGGTGGCGCAGGCCTGTAATCCCAGCACTTGGGAGGCTGAGGCAGGAGGATCAGTGTGAGTTTGAGACCAGCCTGGGCTACAAAAATGAGCTCCAGGCCAACCTGAACTGCATAGTGAGACCCTGTCTCAAAAAGACAAAAAAAAAAAGATTAGAATAGAAACTAATTCAATTGAGATGAAGAAAATAATACAAAGAATTAATGAATAAAAAAAATCTGGTTCTTTGAAAGATTAAATAAAACTGATAAGTCTCTAGATAACCTCCTTAAAAAGAGGAAGGAAAAAGTCAAATTCAAGTAATTAAGAATGAAAAGTACGAAATTATCACAGACCCAGTGGAAATTCAGAAGACATTAAAAGTTACTTTGAGAATCTTTACTCTCACAGAATTGAAGACACAGATGAAACAGACACACGATCATCTCAATTGATAAAGAAAAGGCTTTTGACAAAGTGCAATACTCATTCATGTTCAAAGTCCTACAGAAAATTGGAATTGATGGCCTCTACCTCAATCTCATAAAAGCCATCTATGACAATCCAATGGCTAACATAATTCTAAATGGAGAAAAGCTGAAGTCCTTTAGTCTCACAGCGATGTCCTCTATCACCGCTCCTACTCAATATAGTGCTGGAATCATTAGCCAGAGGCATTAGACAAAAGAGAAAAATAAAAAGAATAAGAATAGGTAAAGAAGAAGTTAAACTGTCATTATTTGCAGATGACATGATACTCTACCTAAAAGATCCAAAGACTCCACCAAGAAACTACTAGATTTAACATGCAAATTAAGTAGCATAGCAAGGCACAATGTCAATACCCAAAAGTCAATAGCAATCCTCTACACAGATAACAAACACACTGAGAGGGGAATTAGACAAACAATACCTTTCACCAGAAAATGAAATACTTAGGAATTATCCTAAATAAAGAAGTAAAAGATGTACTCAATGAAAATTACAATACTCTGAAAAAATATTCCCTGCTTCTGGATAGGAAGTATCAACATTGTGAAGATGGTCATACTCCCTAAATTGTTTTACAGATTTAATGCAATCCCTATCAGAACACCACCAATATAACTCACAGACCTAGAGAAATCAGTCCTAAAGTTTATTTGGAACCAGAAAAGACCTGGAATAGCAAAGGCAATCCTGGGCAATAAAGAAAAGGCAGGAGGCATTGCAATTCCTAACTTGAAATTATACTACAAAGCTACTGTAATAAAAACAGCATGGTGCTGGTAAAAAAAAAAAAAATAGACCTGAAGATCAATGGAATAGAAGATTCAGAAGCAACTACAAACACACTCAGACCCCTTATCTTCATAAAAGGAGCCAAATATGTTTACTGGAAGAAAAATAGCCTCTTTAACAAATGGTTTTAGAAAAACTGGATCTCTCCATGCAAAAAACTAAAACGACCCATGTCTATCACCATGCAGTAAATTAAATCAAAATGGATTAAAGTTCTAAACACTAAAACAGTAACACAGAATCTCCTGGATTTGCAAGTAGGAAACTTGAAGACATCAGGATAGACAAACAGTTGATGAACAAAAATCAAACTGCACGGGTAATATCTGAAAGGATTAACAACTGGGACTTCCTCTTGTTGAGCAGTTTTTGTACATCAAAAGAAATTACCGGGGCCCATTGGTGGCTCTGTTGTCTAAAGCGCCTGCTTGGGAAAGCTTGGGTGGCTTCAGGGACCGCAGTTCAATCCCTGGCACCACATGCTGCGCCAGCCCTGTCCTCGGAGGTGGCTGAGCCCGCCATAAAAAATGAGTGAATAAACAAACAAAGGTTCTGAAAGAAGAAAAGAAAGAAAGAAAAGAAAGAAAGAAAGAAAGAAAGAAAGAAAGAAAGAAAGGAAGGAAGGAAGGAAGGAAGGAAGGAAGGAAGGAAGAAAGAAAGAAAGAAAGAAAGAAAGAAAGAAAGAAAGAAAGAAAGAAAGAAAGAAAGAGAAAGAAAGAAAGAAAGGAAAGGAATTGCCAACAGAGTTAAAAGACAACACACAGATTTTGAAAAAATCTTAACTAATAAGCACTCAGACAAAGGTCTTCTCTCTAGAATTTATGAAGAACTAAATACATTAGGGCCCTGAAATTTAAAGACCAAATCCAGATATAGGCATCCAAGATGAACACACACTTCTCAGAGGAAGAAACACCACAAGTTAATAAATACATGACAAAATGCCTCACATCACTAGCCATCTCTGAAATGCAAGTTAAAACAACACCTTCTCACCCCAGAAAGACTGGCTATCATAAAGAAATCAACCAACAACAAATGTTTGAGAGGCTGTGGGGAAAAAGGAACCCTTCTCCAGTGGTGATGGAAATATAGACTGGTACAACCAGTATGGAAATCAGTGTGCAGACTCCTTAAAAAACTAGGACTGGAAATCCCATTCAGTCCAGCTATCCCCCTACTGGAAATTTTCCCAAAAGAACTTGAAACATCATACCATACTGTTGTTTGTGCTCCTATGTTTATGCCATCACAATTTGTGACAGCTAAATTTTGGAAGTAACCAAAATGCCAGTCACTTGAAGAATGGGTGAAAAAGATGCTGTTTTTATACAATGAAGTATTTCTCAGGAACAATGAATAATAAACTCACAGTCTTCATATATAAGTGGATGCAACTCTAAGATACATTCATAAGTGAAATAAACTAGACCCAGATATGTAAATATTATTTAGTCTCCCTGGTGTAAGAACTCAAAAGAAGAAATAAAAATGGAAAGGTATATCATAGCTAAATGTTGCTGTTCCACCACCACGAATTGGATGGTCTCTGCCCTGTTGCACTCAGCCTTGGGCCAGCCGAGTATGGACTGAAACTTCCAGTAACTGTAAGCTAAAAAACCTTTCCTTCCTTCACTTTGAGTGTCGGGTATTTGTCCCAGCAACAAGAAAAAGGTAACTGAAACAGATATAAAAAGACAATTCAGATAAAATAAAATAATGCCTGGCTACTAAAGACATGAATACTGCACAGTTGCATTCAACATGAGAGAAAATGATACAGTAATAGAGGCAGGGAGAAAGAAGACTCATACATTTGTGTTAGGAATAAGCACAATAACTTCTAAGAATGGAAATTTAGTGATATTGATTTATAGCATATTTTCCTATACACACAACTCCACAGGTGTAAAATCAATTATGTGAAATAGTCATATAAGTAAAATGTTTATTGTAGCAACAATAAACAAAAAACAATACAGAATTTTCAAAGGACGCTGTGTACGTATAGTCTCCTAAAATATTAAGTAGAATAAAATGAGCCACAATGCTTTTGTATTTTAATATTACATATATTACCTAAAGAAATGAATTTAAATTACAAAAAAATTAATAATCACCAGGGAAGACCCTCTTTTAGAAACATAAATAATGAAGGGCCAAATATTTAAGAATAAGCAGCATAAGCCCCAATGGCATCAAATTTTTCAGAGAAGGCAGCATTGTGTGGTCAACCAAAATCAACTTGGAAACAGAATTTCAAAATTATTTTATTTATTATCTTTAATGTTGTAGAGGCAATGATACATTTGTGGGGAGATGCTCTGAAAATGAAACAATTCGTGATTTTTTAAAAGTCGTTCAATAATTAAGCTATTAACAGAACTAACTATGGTTTACTTTTAACAAACTGAAATGTTAAGTAAAATAATTTTTTTTTCTTTTAAAACCAAAGCATTTATTTTGAGTGATTGCTGCAATTCTCAAGATGAACTGGATGCTGCAACAGCTGCTCTCTTGGGTTTCGGTGTCGTTCCTTCACGGAATCCATGCCTGAATCTGCGATATACAATTTTTAGGTGCCTCATTTGACCAGTTCCAGTGGTATTTCGTCTTTTAGCTTTTGCACTCCAGTTATACTTTCTCTTGCGCTTGGTGAGATAGCCACATTTGCCACAAGCCGACTTCTGGAGGGGGTAAGCCTTAGAGCCGCAGCGGCGGCACAACGTGTGCGTCTTATTACGACGCTTTCCAAAGGATGACGTTCCCTTCTTCAACTCGCTTGTGCCACCGAGATCAAAGAGCAAAATAATTTTTAAATAACCCTATATGAAACAGTGTAAATGGATAAAGTATAACAATTTGCTGTGCAGAACATCTTTTCTTTTCCTTTGGAATCCACAAATTCTGAGTTTTTGGAGCTGTTTCTTGTCTTTTTCTCCACAAAGTTGGCTTTATGTCTTCTATGAATTCTTTACCATTCTTGTATGCTAGTAGTACATCTCTAAGTTTGTAGCATTGCTGAAAATATGGTTTCGATTTATGTCACTGTCAGCACTGCTGTCATTTAAATGGAATTTGGGAAGAAAGAATAAATAAATGTTTAAGGTCAGTCACTCACCTTGAACCACGATATCATAATCTAAAGCTAAAAAGAAAGGCCATTTCATCTTCATTATGCTAGCAGCTTGTCTTCCATCCAGTCTCCCTCCCTCCCTTCCTTTCATTACTTCCCCATATTCAGGAATGGTTAATTTTTTTTTTCAGAATATGTGTAGAAACCATGTTGCCAGAAATACTGTTTTTCTGCACTATTTTTTCTTCCCCACCAGAATGATGTGGTGAATGGTGAAAAGACTCTCACCCCAAAAGACTCTCACCACTGCATCTTCAGTGTGGTTTTCATTAGCGCTGGCTAGCATTGAATCATATAATAAGTATGTATAGGTTAATAAACTTCATTAATGTTTTCTTGCTTTTGTAGCAACCAAGTTAAGTGTTTGGATAAAGCTGACAAGTTGCTTTTTTCTTTTTCATAGAAAACTGGTCTTTATTCAATTTTGGTATACTGTATGCCTACGAGTCCTTGGAAAACTAACTAGAGAATTTCAGAATTTTGATTTTTCTGTGTTATACATTCAATCACCAATTTTCACAACTGCATGTTGTGTAGGAGAGATTCTGAATGAGAAAAGTGAAACATGGGATCTTCCTAGACAAGCCAGTCCAGATGTAGTTCATAGCTGATGTGATAGTGAGGCCATAATTCACTGATCATTTAGCCAGGTAATGAGTTTATATCTTGTAAGAATTCTGAGAGAACCTCAAAGCTTTCCCTTGAAATAAAAATAATGCCACACATAATACAGTTTTCCAGATTTTTCCAAGCTTATTGATGATCTCCTGGTATCCCCCAACTTACAAATTAAGTGCTTCCCATTTATGTCTAGTGTATCTTCTCTATATCCTTATTAACAATGTAACTTTTTAACAGAGTAAAAAACTAGTAAAAAATTAGAAACAATACAGGATTTCACTAAGTGAAATGTTGTTATATTGCATATCGTTTTTTAATTGTTCAGATTATCAGATATAAGTATGCTGCCAATTTGATCAAAAATATAAAGAACTGAAAAGGAAAGAAAAATGTAAACATTAACTGCTCCTTTCAATATATCAGCAGAAAACAACAGTGCAGTTACCCAAGCTATTCTGTGTATGTCATATGCATTTCTTTTTCTCTTCTTTTTTTCTTCTCTGTGGCCTCATTTCAGTTGTTCCTTCCCTTTGAGTAATTTCTGTCTCTTTCATTATATCTATTGTACCTTTCATATTTTATTTATTCTTTCAGGTTGTTACACTAGGGAGGTAATGCAATGTTTGCACATGCAGGATTTATTTCTTTTATGAGTACGTTTTCTAGATGCATTCATTTACCTGTAAAAACTTCAAGTTTATCTTTTTTCATAGCTCAGGAATACTCCATTGCATTAAAAAAATACATCACTTTGTCCCTTCCTCAGTTGATGGGCATTTGGGTTGTTTCTGAGATTTTGCTATGCCTAATTGTGCTGCTCTACATATGTTGCTGTGGTGTGATGCCTTCAGTTTTTCTGGAAACCTAGGAGGGCAATAGCTGGCTTGAATGTAACCTTCAATCCTAGTTTTTTAAGGAATCTCCATACTGATTTCAATAGTAGTTGCACCAGTCTGCATTCCAACTATAGAGAAGAGTTCTTTTTTCACCATTTAGCCCCGTTAGCCCCCACTTCTTGATGATAGCCATTCTTTCTGGCATAACATCGATTTTCAATGTTGTTTTAATTTGCAGTTTTTGAATGACAAATGATGTTGAATGTTACTTTATACGTTTATTTTTCACTTATGTTTCTTCATTTTTGAAGTGTATATTCATCTCAGATGCTCATTTTTAATTGAATCTTTGAATCTTGGGGACCTGATTTATTTTAAATCTTTTTTTTTTAGTTTGTTTCTAATTTTTAATGCCTTTTAATGAGGAAAAAAAGATAAAATAGCAATGAAACAATTTCAAAATAGGTTAGTAGGAGACTTATAATAATTAATACATTATATATTGTTGTCTTCATTATAGTTATTCAGAGGACAAGATACAGAAATGATATCTTATATAAACAATATTAGTACAAACTTTTCTTCGCATTGAACTAAGAGAAAGTATCTGTATATCTACCCCAACTATCTTGTATATACATATATATTTTTCCACAACAAAATGGTCCTTTATTTATAGCCCCCTTTTTTGTTTTGTTTTGTCAGAGATGAGTGTTCCATTGCCGTTAGAAAAGCTGTATTTGGAGAAGTCTTTAAAAGACCTTTTCGTACTTCATGCCAGTCCCAAGACTGTAGGTACTTGAAATCAGTAAAATGACCTAATATAGTTTAATAGTCCATAATAGTAGTGAGTTATCAACACAACTGGAAATTGTCTGAAGTTGTTGACTTGAGTCATTTACAGCTGAGCATATTAATATAGCTTTAGTTTTTATACTTCATGCACTTTTGTGCAGATGGTTAAGACCAAGTGAAGGCAAAACCTATATAACAAAAAATGTAACTTTTGCTAACTGATAAGGTCAGTCAAATCCCCTGAGAATTTAACCTAGAACCATGTAAAGCACCTTGTGAATCTTTTGTCACTGTTAGTCATCTACATGAGTCATGACCATTGCTTGACCAATTTGCTCTCTGTGAAAGTCTGAGAGATTTTTTTTTCTCTCTTATGCACACTATGCATTGTTGATCACTTTCCTTTATGGTCCTATAGTCTCTCTGATCAGAACATTTGGGAAACCACTGAGTTATAGGATATCACACTTGACATTCTTTTATGTCCTGATTCTTCACTGACCATGAAGGGGTAGGGCCAAAATATTTTCGGTAAAAGTCTGTAAAAATGAATAAATAAATAGTATTAAAAGTAAATGAGAGACAAGAAAAACAAAACGCAGCAAGATTGTACTGTTACAATGTTACATTTGGTCTGATTTCTAAATTTCTGTGCAAAAAAGTGTGTAATTGTTTTTTTTAACATTTTACAGGGATTTAGATTTTAGAATATTCATGGTTGTTGGAAAATAACAGTTCTATTTATGTCTAAGTTATGTGATATTCAGACAGATAGTGATGTCAAGCTTAACTGCCTCTGTTATAAGATAATAATATCATTAAGCTTCTCTTCTGGATGTAAATTCTTTTATTTTTTATTTTTTTCTTTTAATAAGAAATAATGTGACACTTTCAAAAACATGTTAGTAGTGCATTCCCAATAATTGATACAATGCATATTGTTGTCCTCATAGTAGTTATACAGAACACAGGATGCAGACATGATAATTTTTCTAATCAGTGTTGGTACAGAAAATTTCTTGTCACTGAATTAAGAGAAAGTATTTGCATACATAGTCCAGTGTTGCATAATCGCGGTGGGTTATTGGCAGAACTGACAACGTCAGAAGCTGTTGATTTAAGCCTTTTACAGCTCAGCATACTAATCTACCTTTACTGTTTTATGCCACGTGGTTAGACTTTTCTGCTGGATGGTAAAGGCCAAGTTAAAGCAAAACTTGTATAACAAAACATGTAGCTTTTGTTTCTCCCAAGGTCAGTGAAATCCCCTCAGGATTAACTTTGGAACCATTTGTAGTGCTTTGTAGAACTGTTGTCAGTGTCAGCCATCTGGATGAGTCACAGCCATTGCTTGGCCACTTTGCTCTCTGTGAAAGTCTAAGAGAATGTTTTCTTTCTAGGTGACTGTCCTTAGGTACACTATACATAGTCAATCCATTTCCTCTAGAAAGTTCTTTTTTTACATTATTTCTTTCTTTCTACCTTTCTTTCTTCTTTCTTACTTCCTTTTTTTTTTTATGACCGGCTCAGCATGCCCTGGGGGTGGGGCTGGTGCAGCATGTGGTGCCCAGGATCGAAATGCAGTCCCTGCCATGGTCTAAGCTTTCCTAAGGAGGCACTTTAGACCGCTGAGCTACCTCACCAGCCCTAATGATGTAAATTCTTAAGGACTATCTTATAAGAAGCATCTAGTATATTTTAATCTAATTTGGGAATGTTTGCTTACTAATACAACCAATTTCTTATTTATTTTTATATTTATCAATACTCAATATTTTCTGCTTGTCTCATTTTGTCTATAGTTCTTTGTTTATAGTCCTTTTACTATGATACCTAAAGTTATTTAGATTTGATCAATATTTTGCAAATAAGAGGGGATCAAGAGATGGAGGATCCAACTATAAACATGGTGGCATGTCTCTGTAATCCCATGGTTAAGAGGCTGAAAAACAAAAGGATCACTATGAGTCTGATCTACATAGTGAAACCCTGTGGGCCCTGAACTAAATACATAAACAAAATAAATTTTAAAAGTCAATTAGATTAAAAATTTCATTATTCTAACCCCAACCCTTATTTGTTTGTTAATTATGCATTCTTTCATAATTTTGATGTATTTACTAATGAATTCGGCTTAATGCCAAACCCCACAATCTAATATAAACTCATAGCTTCATATTTCCTGGCCAGAGGATAAGACCTTATATATTTTGACTCCTTATATTTCTATCTTTTATATTATTATTATCAATCATTTTAAACCTGCCTATTTTAGTCCTCAGAAAATAAATTAATTATTATTTTGGTGAGGTTTCTTTTTTTTGGTTGTTTTGGTCTTTTGTACCAGGGATCAAACTCAGAACCTTGTACTTGCCAGGCAGATGATTATACCATAGATCTATCTCCTTGACAATTATTACTGTTTTGAATAGTCAATAATCATTTGTATCTATACACATTTGTACCCATATTAAATTATTTCTTGAATCTTGCCTTCATTTAGAATTTTTTTTTTTGCCAATAGAATTTGCCTTATTAATTTTTATGAGACTATACCACTACAAATTTTACAGGATTTTTATTTAACAATTGCTTTTAGGGCTTGCCAAATAACTCAACAGATTAAAACATCTACAATCAGATCCCCACCCCTGGGGCTCTCCAAGAAGATAATTGAGACTGGGCATGATGGTGCAAACCTGTAATCCCAGCTCTTGGAAGGCTGTAAACAGGAAGATCACTATGATTTCCATCTAGTAGTGAGACCCTGAACACCCTATAGAACTTTCCCTAGAATACAAAAAAAAAGAAATGGTTTTATATCTTCATTTTTAGAGAATGTTTTTGCTAGATATAAAATTCCATGAAGATAGTTTTCTCTCAACAGTTTGAAAATAAAATTCCAGTCCTTTTTATATTTATTAAGTCAACCATAACTCTTATTTCTATACCTTTGAAAGTAATGTATTTTACCCTTTAGCTAATTTCACCTTTAAAAAAATATATATGTATTTGGTACAGGATCTCGTGCTGCAGCTTGGACTAATAGTGATATCCCTGTTTCAGCCTTCCCAGTACTTGGATCACAGACATGAACCACCATGCCCAGTTTCAGAGGCTGGCTGAGCAGGCTGGTGTAGCATGTCATACCTGGGTTTGAACATGGGGCCTTGCACTTTCCAGGCAGGCACTTAGACCACTGACCTAACTCCCCAGCTCATCACCTTTTAATTTTATTCTTTGCCTTTGTGTTTCAACAGATCTTCCTTGATTATCTCATGTATGGTTTTCTTTGCCTCATTATCTTTCACTTTGAATATTCTTTATAGGGAGCTGGCAGTATAATTCAATGACATAAGCACCTACCTGGCAAGCACAAGGTCCTGAGAACAATCCCCAATACCACAAAAAAGTAAAATAAATAATTTTTAGGGCAAGCCAAATAGCTCAGCAGACTAAAGCAGCTACAAGCAGGTGCAGGGCCAGGGGTTCTATCCCCAGACCTGCTATGTGGTCCTGACCTCTGGAGTGCTCTGAGATGGCAATTGAGACTAGGTGTGGTGGCGTGCACCTGTAATCCCAGCTACTGAGAGACTGTAACAAGTGGATCACTACAAGTCCAATCTAGAAGTGAGAACCAGACCATCCTATAGACATTTCCCTAAAATACAAAACATATAAAAAAGAAAAAAAAGAATATTCTTTACCTTCTTCATTTTTTTTTTTTTTTTTTTTTGTATCCTTATACCTCCTGAGACTCCAGTGAGGCATGACTTTGCAGTAGACCCTTGTTGAAGATAGAATCTTGGTATTGCTATCCTTTTATTCACCAAATTTTAGCAGAAAAACCTTCTCATATTTCTTCCAGATCATGTGTTGTTCATGTCAAAACCCTCATGTCAGCTTCTAATAGTCTATTTAAATTACTTACTGAGTTTTAGAATTCAGTTGTTATATTTTCTTAGTTCTAAAATTTTTATTTAATTCTTTTTATTCTGTTGTAAATTTTAACTCTTTCAATTGTAATATATTCATTTCAATTGTAATATCTTTCATTTGTAATATATTCATGACAACTTTTCCTACACAACTAGATAATTTTAATAAATTAATCATCATTAATGGAGTTCTTTTCCTATCCTGTTCTGTGTCATATGTGTTATATCTATTTTTGTTAGTGGTAAATATTATCTTTGTTAAATTTTAGTGATTCTGGAAAGTTCCACTATTCATAAATCTGGTGAACAAATAGAGCATCGTAAGTTTATCCTTTTCTAAGGGACTTTTCTGGGACTCAATTACAGTTTTTATAAAGTTCAACAAGCCTCTTTCTTTATTTCTATGTTTCTAGTATGTGGAAGCTAGATTCTCAATTGAGATTCTAGAAATTCCCAACAGTGTTCTTCCTTGCTGAAATTAGTCAGCTCTAGCTTTTGACTCTGTAACACTCTAGGTTTATTCTCTGTGAGACTCAGAAACCTTGCTCAGCACTTCATTGGCTTTCTGCCCAACTTTTTATCCCCTCATTGTACAATTAAATAATTCAACAATAATCTGTAATTCTTTAGTGGAATAATTGGGTTTTAGTTGTTACTTTATTTTCTTAACCAGACTTCAGATTGTGCATCATTAAAGTAGTTATTCCTGTTTGAAATACTAGTGAGATTATAAAATTTAACATTGGAAGGAACCAAAGACATCATCTTCTATTGGCTAACTTCCCACACAGTGCAGAAATGTTTCCTGCAGTATCCTTGGCATATGCTCATCCGGTCTCAATTTGGACATCTTCAGCAAAGGAACTCATCATTTCCTGAAACAATCCATTCTGTTGGACAACTCTATTTTAAAAATCCTTATGTTGAGCTAAAATATGCCTCTTTGTAACTTATACTCATTTACTCATTGTTTTAAGTTTTCCTTCTGGAATAAGTCAAAACAAGAGAACATTTCAGATAGCTATACTTAAAGCAGATCTAAATGCCATTCCTGTTCTCCTCCCCTCCTCACTCATTTGTGTGTGCTTGCACAAGTTTTCTTGTCTCAAAACATCAAACATAAATTACTACACTTGAATTAATAATCATAAGAAAGGGCTTTTATTTGATCATGATTAAAACGCTAGTTTTATAATATGAAAATTTCTCCGACAGTTTGATGACAAATCTTTGTGTAATTATCTTAAATTCTATTTTTGTACAAAAATTACTATGAAGACTGCCATCTATTTTTGGAGATTATACTACATAACCACTTGAAGGCTTGTAGAAAAAGCTAATCTTTAATTGTCAAGATGCAGATGAAATCTGGGGTTGTGCATTTTTATTTTCTTTTATTGAAATTTACAGATTATCTTTCAAGCTTGTATGAATTAACAGTGATAATAATCACAGAAATATTTATTAAGTACTCACTATGTGTAATTAATGTGTCTTGTCTTAACTTTTGAATTGAATTTTCCACTCAGTAAGAAGTTTCCAAATTGTTTTAGTATAATTTCTAATCTGAACAGGGCACCAACACCAAAGAAGTTTCCATTAATACTTACAATGAAGCTACCCTCCTGGGGCAGACCGCCCAGGCAGACTAGGCCTTAGAGTCATTTTTTTTCTAAAGCAGAACATAAAAATGTTGTATCCTGTCATATTTATGATTTCAACTCCTAATTACATCTTATCCCCTTCTGTTTCATGTTTGCATCATGTAGTTTTGAATGCAAAAAAAAAAAAAAAAATGCCACTTTTAAATGCCACCTGTGAAAAGTGAAAAGAAATCATCTTGTCTTATTCCATCTTTCCTCAGTGAAAATGGCTGAAAGGTGTTGTGTAGAAGGAAAAAGTGCTGAGCTACAGAAGTCCCATAACGTGCATCTCAGTTACTTTTTTCTCCGTGCTGGGACAAAATACCTGATGCCCAATGTAAAGGAAGGAAAGATTGATTTTGCTCACAGTAAGTGGAGGTTTCAGTCCATATTTTGCTGGCTGCAAGACAGAGTGCCACATGGCAGAGGACAGCAGTTTGTGGAGTTGGAAAACAGCAAAAGAAAAGGGAGGGGCAGCAGCTGCTACAGCTTGCAAGCCTCTCTCCACTTCTTACATTTATATGCAGATTATCTTCCCAGGGCAGATGTAACACTTACATCCATAATCCCAGTATTGGATCATGAATTCATCACAAACTGCAGAAGGCACCCCAATGACTACATGAGGCTTTGTGGGGGGGGGGGCAACTAAACACAAACCATAACAGTACATAAGCTGTTGTCAAGATGTGAGAAGAGGTAGGGTATGCACAGTCAGAGACATTGCAATTAGAACTATAAACTTTCATAGCTCAGTTGAAAGACAGAACTGGAACCATCTAGTGCCTTACTTTCATTCTGATTTAATAGTCTGGGATGGGGCTTGGGTTTATAATATTTACAGTGCTTACTTTTATTAGCCAAATTTTGCAGCATGTAATGACTCCATTCATTATCAAAAATTGGTAAATATACATAGCATGTCTCATTTCTTTTTTATCCCTTCCCCCTCCTTTCCTTCACCACTACCTCCACCTTTTGAGCTCCTCTCCTTCCCTTTGCAACTTCTAAATGTTCTTGTCATGATTTAAAAATGTATTTCTAAGCTTCTGAGTTACTGTGCAAACTCCACTATGACATAAGACAAACCTAAGAAATTGTCTTAGGCCCAAGATTTATGATTGCAACTGTTGGCACAGGTACAGTGGTGATAGTTTAAAGGTACATGCAGTCGGATCCCACAGATTATAGATATTACTTGAACATCCACAGATCCTTCTGATATATCTGATTAATTTTAAGACAACATTCAGAATGCTGTTTGTTTGATTAAGGGTAGAAGGGAATTATATTTTTCTTTTTAAAATCACTTAGATCAAATCTTGTGTTCATAAACTGAAATTCCAGTTTTTCAATATTTTATACTCTAGCCATTGCATTAAAACAATGATTAGGCAAATTTGAGAAAATATATGCATCTGCTTTATTTGTTAGTAGAACAGAAAACTAGAGCATGAATATGCTCACTGTTTTTGATGAGGTTAGCTAGGGGCTTAGCAATTTTATTTAATCTTTCAAAGAACCAGCTTTTTGATTCATTAATTCTTTGTATTGTTGTCTTTGTCACAATTGAATTAGTTTCTGCTCTAATCTTTATAATTTCCTCCCATCTTTGGGCTTTGGTTTTCATTTGCTCTTCCTTTTCTAGTCAGTTTAGGTGCTACATGAAAGTATTTATTTGTTCCCATTCTGTTTTCTTAATGTGTGAGTTCAGAGGTAGAAATTTCCCTCCAAGAACTGCTTTCACTGCATCCCATAAATTACAATAGGTTGCGTTTGAATTTTCATTAAGTTGTAAATATTGTTTAATTTCCTGTTTAATTTCATCTGTAACTCACTGGTTGCTGAGAAGGGTGTTGCTTAATTTCCATGTATTTCTAGGGTTCTTGTGGTTTCTTTTGTCATTTATTTCAGTTTCATTGCACTGTGTTCAGATAATATGCATGGGATAATTCCTGTTTTCTTGCATATACTTAAGTATGACCTATGCACTACTATGTGGTCTATTTTGGAAAATGGCCCATGTGAAGCTGAAAAAAATATGTATTCAGAAGTGGTTGTGTGGAAAACTCTGTGTATATCCACCAAGTCCAGTTGTTCAAAGTTCTGGTTCAGTTCTGCTATCTCTCTCTCTCTCTCTCTCTCTCTCTCTCTCTCTCTCTCTCTCTTTAGGTGCTGGGCCATGTATTGTTTTCCATCCTTTCACTTTTAGCCTATGAGTTTTTTTTTTAAATGAGGTAAGTATGTTTCTTGTA
>PVJA010033853.1:0-22992 GCA_004027025.1 Myocastor coypus | reverse complement strand
GCGTGTTTTTAGTTGGGTTGATGTTATTTGGGGTTCTGTAGGCTTCAGTTACCTGAATGTCTGATTGTTTTCTCAGATTTGGGAAGTTTTCTGCTATTACTTCTGCCCATATTCTTTTTATATCATTTGTATTGACTCCTTCTTTCTCATTGATTCCCATTAATCTCACGTTGTTCATTTTCGCATCGTCTTGCAGATGTTGAATTATTTTTTCCTGCATTCTGGTTGTTTTTAAAAGATCTTTTCTTACTCTTTCACTGGCTGCAACTGTGTCTTCAAGGTTCGAAACTCTATCTTCATTTTCGTTCATTCGGCTCTGCCAACTTGTGATTGAGGTTTTATTTTCTTGTATATCTCTTTGAAACTGTTTCATGCAATCTGTGTCTTTCCTATATTGCTCCGTCAGGGAGTCCATCATTTTTCTATTCTCCTCTAATTTTTTATCGATGTCTTCTTTAATAGTATTGAAGTCTGCTGGGCGTGGTGGCTCACGCCTGTAATCCCAGCACTCGGGAGGCTGAGGCAGGAGGATCGGTGCGAGTTCGAGACCAGCCTGGGCTACAAAAGTGAGCTCAGGACCAGCCTCAACTGCATAGCGAGACCCTGTCTCAAAAAGACAGAAAAAAAAAAAGTATTGAAGTCTGTCATTATGGTTATCCTTTCTCTCTCTAATACAGAGATTATTTCTGTTCTGTTCTCCTTTCTACTTTTGTGTAGTTGTTCCCCTACTTGGGATGCTATTGATTTAGGTATATCTTTGTCAACTTTAGATATTATTTCTGCTTTAATGTCCTCTATACGTTTCTCCAGCCGTTTTTCCACTTCATGTATTTCTTTTTTTACTTCAGATGTTATCTCTGATCTCAGTTGCTCTATAAGTTTCTGCACTTGTGTGTCTGCCTCAGATGCTACCAATTCAGAGGTTTCATCTGTATAATTCTCGTTTTCTTCCATGATAGTGTCTTCTGTATTTGGTTTGGGTGAGCATGGGTCCTGAGATTGCCCCCTACTCCTTGTTGTTATCATTTTGTATGGAAGCGACCTGTGCACTTTGGTGGTGTTATGCTGTGTCTATGGGCGTTTGGTCTGGAGACTCCAAGCTGGTTCCTCTACAGAGGTTCCTGACTCTGTGTTGGAGCTCTGGCTGCTAGCTTTTGTGAATCCTGGCGGACGTGGTCTGTAGGTGGAGGTGGAGCTTTGGGATTTAATAGTCCTGGTAGGCTCCTGGACCAGATTGGTTGCCAAATGAGCTATTTGATGGGTTCGGTGCTGGAGCTTGGGCTGGAGGGGTTCCAACAAAAAGGGGGGGGGGAGCAGGGGAGGGGAAGGCGGGCCAAGGATCCTGACCCAGCTGGAGTGCGGGCTTGGCTACCAGCAGTGCCTAAGTACAATGCTCTAGTAACAATGCTATATATAGAATATTAGAGCATAAATAATTATCACTTAATATGTGCATAAATTGTTTTATGTTTCAAAAATTTTGGTAAGTAAAATTTTTCTTAGGTGTCCCTTTTCTCCTTTAATAAACTATCACAATTCATTCAAAATCTAGGAAGAAATAAGACATGGTACACTGTCTTTATAATAAATTCTCTCTGTGATAGCATTGAATTACATGACAAAATACTAAAATGATCTTTCAAATAAAGACCCATAGATTTATAAAGCAAGAGGAACTAATATAATCCCTCAAATTCATTTAAATTCCCATTTCTTCAGATGTAGAAAGCTATAAAGAAGATTCAATAATATACAAAATCATAAATTTTTATAAACCCATCAGAAATCTGAGGATGTAGCACAATCCATTAGCTAGAAATCTAAGATAGCCCCTTCCAGAGACAGAGGATATGAAAGGTGACTTGCTGGGATAGGTGAAGAATATGGTACGAAAGTGACACCATGATCGATGGAAATAGAGATTTCCTAAAATAGCTATTGACCTATCAATTACCAGTGTCTGTATAAAATTATTTGGAGCTTATATAAGGAGAGTTTATAGCTAGGCACACCCTCCTTTCTATCCAACTAATGAGGTAAGCACAGAAAATATTGGAAGTTGTATGGAAAAACAGAGCAAGCTTCCTCTGGTGGCACCAGTCTAAGAGAGAGAACTATGAACTATCTACACAGGAAATACTCAAAGCCTTGTCTAGGACAGTCTACTCTGTCTTCCTGAGGAAACAAATTCTTCACTTTGCTCATAGAAGAGGAGTAAAACATTTTGGGGCAAAACAGGTGATCAGGCATTGTGAAAGGATGAAGGAAACAAGACAAAGTTCTTGGGCTGGGTTACAAAAATGAGCTCAAGGCCCAGCCTGAACTGCATAGGGAGACCCTGTCTTTAAAAGCCAAAACAAAACAAAATAAACAAACAAAAAAAAATGCTGTAAATGGTTTCAAGATAAATCCTGAAGGGATTTGGCTGACCTTATCAGGTACAAAAGTTACATGTGTTGTTATATAGGTCTTGCTTTAACTTGGCCTTAATCATCTAGCAGAAAAGTTTAACTGTAAGGTGTAAAAAGTAAAGTCAGATAAGTATGCTGAGCTCTAAAAGGCTCAAATTAACAGCTTCTGACATTGCTATTTCTGTCTATAACCCATTACTATTATGGAATATTGAACTATACATGCGACTACTTTCTCTTAGTTCAATGAGAAGAAATATTTGGACCAATAGTGTTTAGAAAAGTTATCATGTCTGCATTTGTATTTGGAATAACTACTATGAAGACAACAATGTGCATTGTATTAATTATTGTGGCTGTCCTACTAATGTGTTTTGATACTATACCATGTTATTTCTTTTTTTTTAAATTAATTAATTAATTAATTAATTTATTTATTTATTGTTTCAGAACCTTTGTTTGTTTATTCACTCATTTTTATGGCCGGCTCAGCCTGCCCCGAGAGCAGGGCTGGCGCAGCATGTGGTGCTGGGGATCGAACCGCGGTCCCTGAAGTCGCCCAAGCTTTCCCAAGCAGGCGCTTTAGATTGCTGAGCCATCCTGCCAGGCCCCACCATGTTATTTCTTATTAAAAGTAATAAAATTGTTTTAAAAAGAGACAATGCAGTCACCTTGACCAAACAAAAATATTATAATAATGTTGAAATCATCACATGTAGTTGAAGTGTATGTTCTGTGATGCTCAGATGGCAGTCCAGAGTACCAAGCACTGGAGCCTATTTCTGCAATCCAGCACTCTATAAATTGAAACAAGATTACAAGGTCAAGCCTAACCAACTTGGTGACTTCAGGAAGACTTGTTTCAAAATAAAACATTTTAAAAGCTGACAGGACCAATCCCAGCCAGTGGCCAGGCCCTGCTCTTGGCTGGAACTTCCTGCATCCAGCCAGTGGTCAGGCCTGGTGTGGAACCAAGCAGTGAAACTCTTGGCTAGGAACAAGATCCAGTCAGCTAATCCAGGAGCAGAACACCTTGCCAGTGGGGCACACTGTGGTCACTTCCCCAGGCTGCAACAGGAAGAAGCCAAGTACAGCTGCTAGACCTAAGCCTGGCCTAACTGGATCGGGCTAAACTTAGTAGATCTGGACCTGGTAAGATGAGACACACTGCTAGAAACAGATCTTTGGGAGCATCCTCTCTCTCTCTCTCTCTCTCTCTCTCTCTCTCTCTCTCTCTCTCTCTCCCTCTTGATTGAGAGGGCAACAGGTAACCAGAGTGAAAATTTCCATGGAAAATGTGCCTCTGGGTATACCAAGGGGAGTTGATCAGACAGATTTCAGGGGAACTAATTTAAATGCAAATATCCAATTTTATATTTGCTTCACTATACAGTCACAATGCTGCCCCTTAGGGTCTAAAATACAAACCCACAATTACAAAAGTTTCTCAAGTGCTAAATCTCACTACTCATTATCAGTGATACTCACTGTGTGCTGTAAATACAAAAAGGCAACTGCTTTAACCTCATAATATCCCTTGGGTAACAAGATCAGTAGGCTACTACTACACCAAGGCTTAACAGCAAAGGTCAGAGGACAGTGCTATAGAAAATGACGAAGAAAAGGAGCAAACTACAGTCCTAAACCCACCCAGAACAAATACAGGAGATACTGGCATAGAAAAAATTGGGGGAAACATTGCTGAGATTTCTGAAATAATCATGTTCGAAGTAAAGAAACAGCTGCAGAAAGGTATAGAGAATATCAGATGTGAAATAATCGCCAAAGTAAGAGAAGAAATGATAAATATAGTGAAAGTGCTTCTAAAGTAGACACTGATAAAAACATAGAAGAGAATAGAAAAATGATGGGATCCATGAATGAGCAGTATAAGAAAGAAATAGAATGCATGAGGCAGATTCAAAGTGCTATACAGGAAATTAAAACCTCAATCAAAAGCTGGCAAAGCCATTTGAATGAAAGTGAAAATAGAGTTTCAAATCTTGAAGACACCATTGCAGCTACTGATAAGGTAATAAAAGATCTCTTACAAGCAACTAGGATGCAGGGAAAATAATTCAACATCTACATGATGATGCAAAGATGTACAACATAAGAGGAACAGACATCAATGAGAAAGAAGTCAATAGAAATGATATAAAAATATGGACAGAAGTAATAGCAGAAAACTTCCTAAATATGAAGAAGCAAGCTGACATTCAATAACACCAAATAACATCAACCCAATTAAAAACATGCCCAGACATAAAGAAGGCTAACAATGCAGTTCAGTGTAAAGAACCTGAGTTTAATCCTTAGTAGGGAGGGTAAAGGTGATAGTCCACAGTAAAGGACAATCTCTCTGCTTGCAAGCCACTCCAGAGAATTGTCTCTTAATAATATCTATCCATTGTTCCTACCATTTCTTGGTTTCCAGAAAAATGCACACTTGTTTTTTTTTTTTTTTTTTTTTTTTTTTTTTTTTTTTTTTTTTTTTTTTTTTTTTTTTTTTTTTTTTTTTTTTTTTTTTTTTGCCACTGCAGTTAATTTGCCTGACAAAATAGGACTTAATACACTCAATATTTATCATACAGTACTTAATTAAAATCACTACCATCAATGATCTGCTTAACCGGGTGAGGCCAGCCAGCAATATTAAACTGAAGCTCCTGAAACTAACAAGCTGGACTTCCTAAGAAAGCCAAGAGGTTTTATCCTAAGGTAATTTAATTAACTTTCCTTCCTGAAGAGCCATTACTGAAGATACAGCAAGGTGCTTCAGTGATGACCCGAATTCCATCTTGGTCTCTAAGGAAAAGATCTAGAAGTGTTCTAATGTCTGCACCAAATGTGAACATGCAATTGAAACTGAAGTGAATACTTTTGTACTCTTTCATTGAAGGTAAGGAACAATTGGCTTCTGGCCTTTTGTAGTTGGATGATAGTAACAGAGATAAATATTAACAGATGATTGCAGATTAGGTGCTTGAAAGTTCTATTGAGTAAACAAAAATAGTCCATTTGGAAAGGCCTTTATAGTTATCAGCAGAATGTGACATTTACTGATAATCTTTTCTTAAAGATAGCAAAGTATCTTATGAATGTCCCAGAGGGTTACAAAATCATGATATTTTCATAAGGAGAGTAAGGTAATGCCAGTCTTCTGTACAAGAAGTAGATTCACAAAGATGCATAGATGCCCCTAGCATGGTTAGGTACTTCTCAAATACTGTTAAAAACTCCAGTTAGGACTTCCCTCAATAAGGAGTCATTGGTTAACATTTCCTCCATTTTAATCCCACAACTGGGCATCTAGGAAACAAAATTCCCAGCTCAATTTGAATAACTTACCTTGCTCCTTGTTTGTGGAGGAACTGTGAGGGTAGAAGATCCAGTCTCTTTACTTTGTTTTCATTCAAACAGATCAGCCAACTGTTCTTCACTCACTTTGCAGAATGTTGAGCAATGGAAAAACATCAAAGTGTGAAGATATACCAGGGGTGTTGGTGGATGTTTTATGCTGAAAGCATAAAAACTGGGGCTATGGGGAGATAGCTCAGGGGCACAAGTGCCTGCCTGGCAAGTGCAAGGTCCTGAGTTTAATCCCCAGTTCTGCAAAACAAATGAATAATAAAAACTGGGGCTAAGCCACATTATTTTCAATGTCACTAAGGTTAAAAATGTAGTACTAGATCAGGTCACTGCCATAAGATGGAGGAAAACAGACTCATATAGTTGCTTGGAATAAGGTGTTTGTACTTGTTTGAGAGAGCTTTGATAGAGCCTTCTCTTTCAGTAGGGTGGGGACTCACTGATGTCTCAGTGTGGCACAGAGTAGAACAGCAGCAAGAATGAGGAAAAATAGACAAGGCACAAGAGTCAAGTGGAAGCCTGCTTGCCTGATGGTAAAAGGATCTGGTCAATGGTAGGAACATGTACTTACACTCTTGCAAAGTTAGCATAATGAGACCCAAAGGTGCCTAGTGACTAATAACTGAAATTGTCAAGCAATCTGAAAGTATCTTTGTACCAGCAAGATGCTGCTGAGAACCTTCAAAGTCAGTGAAAGGCTCGCCATAGTTTATCCAGAAGTGGGCAGGGACCATGTCCCACGTTTTATAACTTTACTCATTAGGAAAAGTAGGTCGACTAGCAGCAGTGACAATTTCTATGATGCAGTCATGATGGATATGTTTCTGTGTCTGGTTACATGCTAGATCTGGACAGCAGTGGAGGTATTTGCACATGCAGTCTTTTATTTTATTTTATTTTTTTACTTATTTTATTTTATTTTATTTTGTAGCATGCAGTCTTGATCAGTGGGTCGATTCTGCTTAATCTTCTCAGAGACTGAGGTCCTACTACAGACACCCACATGAATAACCCAGGCCCTTTGATCTATTACCATGTCATATTTTTGTAGTTCACAGCTCCAAAAATGGATGTCTTTACTTGATAAAATGTTGTTCTGTACAATAGCAAGGCAACAAGTCAGTAAAAATAGAGCAGTCTATTAAATAAAGAGCAGCTAGTTCTGTGCTGTGGCTCTGAGTCATGATCCTTTAGTCAATCATCCATGCTTGGTTGTATAGAATCCATTTTTGATTCTATACATCCAGTTGAGATTTACTGGTGTAGTACCATACTAGGGCACACTGGGCTTCAGCTTAGCAGAACTAGCACTGAAACTGGTCCAAGCCACCAAGGAGAATGTGAATCAAAGCCCCTTGGAAACAACTTTTCCATGCGTGGAAACATGGATGATAAGGTTTTCCACAGTGGGATAGCTATAACTTACTCTTGTAAAGCCAAAATAATTCTGAGGCCAGGAGTATTCTTCTTTATTTTTAATGTATTTGCTACAGGATTTCACTATTCAGCTTGGACTCATAGTGATCCTCCTGTTTTTAGCCTCTCCAGTGCTGGCATTACAGGGATGAGTTACTATGCCCAGTCCGTCTCAGTGGCTGGCTCAGTGAGCCCAGGGTTGGGGCCAGTGGATCATGTGTTATAGGGAATCTAACTCCAGTCCCTGTGCTTGCCTAAGCAGAAGCTCAGTTTGCCGAGCTATCTTGCTCCCTCTGCTTATTCCCCAGAATATTCTTAAACAAGTGAACCAGGTTAAAGATGTTTCCACATTGATAGTCCAAGTTGACATACACACAAATAAAGCAGCATCACAGGCCTCTTGGGGGAGTTCAATTTCCATCAGAATTCAGCAGTAAGCAAACAGTCATTTCGCAGCAATATGGTAAAGGTATCACAGAGGCCACGACTCCATGCCTAAGGAATTTTCCTCATGGAGGATGGTTTCTTTTGATACAGATGATAATCTGCCAAGTCAAATCACAGAGATTTGCAGTTCAAAGGGGCTGCTAAGGAGGTGAGTCCACAAATGCAGACGAAGTGTCACAGATTCCTGGAATGTTTCCAACACAGTCTGTGGCACATTCCCCCGATGGCACATTCACCTCATAGCACAGTGTTCCAGTGGCACAGTCTGCCCTGTTCAAAACATGCTGATGCATGGCTAAGCTAAGAGAAGGAACAAGAATGCGCGAAGTTGGCATACACTGACCCAAATACCCAAGCAGTTCTATGTGGAGATGGGCCTCGTCTTGCTGGCGGAAGGGTAGAGCATCACGTTTTCCTGGAGAAATGGGGGTCTCAAGGACTTTAGTGGGCACATTGGGCTTCAGTTAAGTTGAACTTACAACTAAGTTGGAAACAACTTTTCCATGCCTGGAAACAGATGATAAAGTCTTCCCCCGTGGGATACCTATAACTTACTCTTGTAAAGCCAAAATAATTTTGAAACCAGGAGCATTCTTCTCCTTTAGTGGGCAGGCCTGCTAGCTCAGTGGACTAAGGCACCTTCTTAGAAACAGCACAGCAGCTGTGGTTTGCTGGTTTGCTCCTCTGTGTGCCATGCCAGCCTCACCCATGGGGCATGCTGAGACAGAGATTGAAACTGGGCATGGTGGTGCGCGCCAGTAATTCCAGCGCTTGCGAGGCTGATAACAGGAGAATCACTATGATTCTGAACTATGTAGTAAGACTATAGACCCTGTCCTAAATATATGAAAAAAAAAAAAAGAGGAATAGTTGGTGACTAACATGCTGTCCACTTGGAAAAAAAAAAAAAAAAAGTCTTATTTCTTTTCATTTTTTTTTTTTTTTAAATGGGAAACACTCTTAAAATATATCCCAGGAAAAAGGAAGTCAGTGACTCCATTCCCAAGATATAAAAATGTGAGGGACCCATGTCAAGGTGTCTCTCTCAAGACCTCATACTGAAAAGACTACTGAATTTCATTCATGTATGCTGTATGTGACTTAAAAAAAAATTCAGTCTCATTTTCATTTAAGAAATCAGAAAGATGGGAAAGTGAGTTAATCTGGTTAACCTATTTTCTCAGAGAGATAATGAATAAAAAAAAAAAAAACTTAAAAATGAGAAAAGAAACAAAGCAAACTACCAAGTCATACAGATATGTCAATGAAAATACCCAATAATATATATATGCATATATATATATATAACATTATATATAAAATGTATATATACGTTTAATATCATGTTCCCCAATAATAGTAATATTTAATTTACCATTATTAGCATTAAATTCACAAAACTGAATTCACACAGTTCTGTGTCATAAGAAACACAAAGATGAGTAAACACATTTTTTCCTAACATTATAATTACTTATTTTTCTCTGAAAAAAAGTATTGTGCTCTGTTTGTTGATAGCTCAAAGATCTTATCTAATCAGGAAAGAACACAAGAAGCTCCTGTCACCCATTTCATAATCCAAAACCAAGGATGTTCAAGCTAAAATATAGTATTCTAGACTGTTCCGTAGGCAAAGGGATTCTTTGGTGCATAGCCGTGGTTCTCAACTTTGGCTGCTTATGAGAACTACCTGGGGAGCTCAGAAAGTAACGATGCCAGACTCCATGCCTACAGATTCTGATTTAATTGGTCTGGGGCGGCGCTCATGTCTGGGTGACTTCTAAAATTCGCCAAGTTATTCCAAGGTTACAGCCAGGCTTGGGAACCCTGACCTATGGAATGGCATAAGCTGCAGGGTGACTGTGCTTTAGGTCTTTGGTCCAGAGCACCCTTTTAACACAGAACCTAGAGCATTACTTAAGCCCATGAAAAGCAAATGTATACAAAACAATTTAAGAATTTTGTGATGTTGACTTTAAAATTCAGATTGAAAGGCGAGATTTAAAATATGTCATTAATTTACTTCAGCAGTGCTTAATTGGGGGGAGGGTGAGTGTGGCAAATCACAACCATCTGGGTCCTTTTTTTTTTTTTCCCAAAGTAATGCAGTCATGTTCTCACCAGGAGATTCTAATATTGGCAAAGGCGTGTGAGTAGGGGAAGGAAAAATGTATAATTTCTAAAAGTTGTCCAGATGATTTTGATCCTCCCTGGCTACAACTACCCCATCTTCTGTAGAAAAACCACCTCTTTACTTATGTTGCCTGTAACTTGCCAAAGCACTTAGGTAGATGTTACAGCGATCAGCGGTTAGCCACAAGTCTTTACCCTCTAGTTATGTGATCAGGTTAATCATTTTTGTAGCCTCAAAATACAAGTCATAGAAAAGGAACACTATTGGATGCGAAAGACTCCACAAACTAGAGCAATTCAGATGCAGAAATAGCCCAAAGCTTTCTCACATCTTAAAAAAATTGACTCTAAAACAGCTACAAACATGTTTTCCCTTTGGAAATATAAGAGCATATCATGTTAATTTGGTATCATATTAGCAAGGTTAAGTGTCATGGTTTGTAATCCATATTTCTCAGTGAAGTTTTTGAATAACCCGAATAAAGCACAAAATAAATTTCATTATTTTTAAACTTAAAGTATCACTTTTTATTTATTATTAATTTACATGTTTGGCTGCTACAAGGTCTTACAACACATCTTGGACTCCAGGTGATTCTCCTGCTTTCAGCCTCCCCAACACTGGGACATGAAACCCAGACTCTACCCTACTCAGCCCACCCTTAGGATCAAACTGTGGTCCCTGTGCATGACTAAGCTTGCCTAAGCAGTTGCTTTAGTCCACTGAGCTATCTGCCTGGATCCTAACCAAAGTTTCAAACTTCCTTTCTATGAATATACTACATGTATGCCTTACATACAAAGGTAAGTAGGTGATTGCTGCTATTCACTGTGCATGGGCCTGTAGGATCCAGTTGTCTCAGAAATACAGAATCCCAGATTCCACTCTACACTAGCTTAATCAGAATCTGAACTTTAACAACAGCCCCAAGTGATTTGAATCCACATCAGAACTTTAGAAGTACTGCTTCACTTTACTGTTTTAAAGAGAGTTGCCTAAACTACTGCCCAGAAACAGAATATCTCTAAATATCTTGAAAACCAAGATGACATAAATCACACAACAAAATTCTTTAAAAGGATAAAAAAAGAACTTTAAAACTCTTAATCCTTACCTCTCCCGATTGAACAGCATTCTTACAAAATACGCTGGAATTTTCATCTTTCTCTTTGTATAGAGTCAGTAGGCAACAGCACAGACCTGAGCTTGCCTACAGTGTTGGTCCTGGCAGTAGTACATGTTTTATTGTTATTCTCTTTATCTCAGTTTTGCATTTTTATTTCAGAAAGGGAATACAATGGGTTATAATTCGCTAACAAGCAGAAGTCCAAATTGGTCTTGGGATAAAAGAAAGAGTGAAACAACCGTAGCCTCTGCTTGTACTTTTTACTTCAAATCAGTGCTATGTAATGTTATTTGTCCAGGTATGGAACCTCAGGGAGAAAGGGGTGGGAACAGGAGAGAGAAGAGCACAAACTTCAGCTGTGTATTCTTACATAGGCAACTTATTTTTCACAGTGGTAATGAAAATGATTTCCAAAATCAGACTTCACTTACATAGCAATAACCACCAAACAACAATGGCAACAAAATATTTAGAAGCCTTAGCTTTTCCTAGTGGCACAGGTGAACATTACATCATGTGAGTTTCTCCAATTTTAATGCCATCTTCTATATCACCTTCAGGCAGTATTACATTGTGACCCCTAACATGAGAATACTTTCATATTATTTTTCTCACCCATTTAAGTGATGAATATCATTGTGGGAGGATAAAATTCTAGACTTCAGGTTAAGATCTGCACAGTAACTATTTTGAACTCAAACCACTATATCATGTGCATAGCATTTTCACAAGCAAGCAGCCAGAAGAGTTTCCCCTTTTCATAATGTGTAAAACACAGAGCTTTGAATTTCCCAATTTATATAATTTGAGTCTGGATGGATAATTATATCACTAATAAACACCATGCCTGAAAGTAACGTGGAGAGTATGTATTTCATAAAACCCTTGCAAAGCCGTGCCAGTACATGGACCATATCTGATGAAAAGGGCCAACCCCTAATAAAGACCATGCCTTAGGAGGAATGTAGCGCAGATTTGCCTGACGTTCGTAGAAACAGGTCTGCATTCTCAAAGTAACACCTTGTGCCAAACTCATATGAAATTTTTGGCATTGTGCCACTGTAGTAGAGTCTACTGTTTTATTTTCTTCTGCAAAGGCTTTAGTCCAGTCTCTTAGTCTTCATAATGAAATGACTGAAAAAATACAAATTACAGAAAATAAAATTAGAATAACATATAATCGAATCCCTACGCTGTCCTTTCTTTCATAAGATCACCTACTTTTCCTTTAGAGGAGTTTTTTCTTTGTTTGTTTGTAGGCTGCTTTTGCTAGGCCCATCTTCCTAAGTATGTTCTAGTCACTTGCGATTTCAGAGCCATCTCCTATTGCTGACAAAAGAAGCAGAAGTTTATGAAATGCCGTGCTCTTAGGAAACAGGGCCTCCGATAATTGCTACCATTGCAAAAGGAAATTTAAATGGAGCTGGGATTTTAGAAGTTCATCGTTTGGACTTTATGATAAAAGTCAGAATTAGACCATTCAAAATATATTGGTGTTATATTACAAAGATGAAGTTTAGGCTGCAATAGAAATATCAAGAGATGATAAATTATTTCCAAGAGTGCCTAGCACATGTAATATCTATTATTGATCAAATGAATGAACAAATCAATAAGAACATAAGCATTCCTTTCCTTTGTTTTGAATTAAAGAAAATCTATGAAAAATTCTAGAAAATATGTGCTGATTTGTAATAACTTATAGTTCAATTGTAATGGTTAATAAAACTAAATGAGAATCTGACGGAAGTGTCTCATTCATTAAATGCTGTTTTTTTTTTTTTTTTTTTTTTTTTTTTTTTTTTTTTTTTTTTTTTTTTTTTTTTTTTTTTTTTTTTTTTTTTTTTTTTTTTTTTTTTTTTTTTTGCAATGCTTGCTATATTGGATCACAAGCTATTTCCAGTATCTTCATTTGAGAGTTCAAAAGCCTATATCTGGCTTCTGAGTTTGAGAATCATCAAGCCAAAATCATAACTGGTTTATGAAGAAATGTTAGACATCACATATCAAAGAAATGTTAAGCATCACATACTTGGGATAAAAATGTAAAAGCAATCCTTCGTCTTTTCTATCTTAGAAAAGGGTCATCATATGTGTAGTTCTTCCAGGTAAAAACCTAGAGGGACCTAGAAGGTTCTCTCACACTTTTCTCTCTCTCTCCCTACAGCCACACGTTATCCACCAGCAGCCACTGACCCTTTAGGCCTCTGGCGGATCTCCGCTCTGTGCTGCATCTCTGCATTCAGGCCTCCATCGGCTTGCTGCAATTTAAGGCAGCAGCTTGTCTGCTGTGCACTTTTTTTCTTATCAGTTCTTTTGCTCCAAATAACCAGAATGGTGCTACTAACCAGCAGCCTGTTCACGAAAGTTTAACAGCTTTTCTGTAGTCTAGCTTCTGGAGCTGTGGACTCTTCACCCGCTGTCTCTTTTTGGCTCCTAAACCACTCTTCCCTTTTCCACAGGATGCTGCCATACTTCTCTCCTTTCACATAAAATATGGAAAAAATATTTCCTTTTACACGGACTCTCATTTTTTGTTTGTTTGTTTTCTTTTCTGTTTGCAATGTTTCCCTCTTTATTGCTGTTCATGGCACGGCAGGTTCCTTCTTACACTTCAGGTTGCCAATGACACATTTGACATCTCTGGCTACTTCACAGTACACATTTAGCTTTTTAACCCCCACAATTAAGCTGTGTCACATTTATTGCTGATGTGCTACACAATATTATCACGACGCAGAAATTCCTCTTTACCTCCTTCCCTCCAATTCTTCCTCCACTCATTTACTTCTCCCCACTTAAATGTCAGCTCCATGAGGTTAACAAGCTTCTGTGTATTGTCTGCTGCCTACTCCCAGCATATTGCAAATGTTTAGCGAATAACAGTGGGTCAGACGTATGTGAGACTGTAAAAGAGCCACCTCAGTAATGAGTATTAACATTTCACAGAGCTGGCCAGATAGCTCAGTGGACTAAAGCACCTGCTTAGGCAAGTGCTGGTGGAGCAGGGTCCAATCCCCATGCTCTATGGGCCTCCCCACTGGGGCACGCTGAGATTGTGAATGAGACTGGGTGTGGTGCCTGTAATCCCAGGGCTTGGGAGGCTAAAAATGGGAGAATTATTAAAAGTCTAATCTGTGCAGTGAGACACTGTAGACCTTGTACTAAATACATTAAAATAAAGTAATTTCACAACGAAAAATATTCATTTTTTTGTCAATATTTCATTTTTTGGCAGCATGTCTAAAACTCTTAAATATTGCTAATTTAAGAGAGTCTTGCCATGGTTTGAAGGTGCTTCCCCTTAGAAATTCATTTCAAAACAGAACCGTCCTTGTGGTGGTAGGAAAAGGTGGGGTGGATGGAGAGGCGATTGAGTCATAGGGACTTCTCCTTCATGATTGGAATTCACTTTCTCTTTCATCCTGTGGATGGGAGGATGATATTTATCTCCTCTTAAGAATGTGTCATTGGGATGGGCAGATAGCTCAGTGGACTAAAGTACCACTTAGGCAGGCACAGGGACCAGGGTTTGATTCAGATGTACTGTGCTGGCTCCATCCCTGGGATGTGCTGAGACAAAGATTGGGACTGGGTATGGTGGCGCTTCCCTAATCGCAGCATTTGGGAGGCTGAAAACATGAAGATCACCGTGAGTCCAATCTACATAGTGCAATCCTACAAACCCTGTGAGCCCTGCACTAAATACATTTAAAAGAAAAAGAAAGAAAAAAGAAAAGAAAGAAAAGGAACAGAAAGAATGTGCCATCAGGCCATTGAAGAGCTCAGAACCTTCATCAGACACTCAGACCCCAAAGCTGGTATCTTGACCTTAGACTTTTCATTCTCTAGTATTGTAACCAGTAATTTTCTGATTGTTATAAATTGACTAGTCTGCAATAATCTGCTGTAGCAGCACAGAAAGAGGAAGATCAGAGTACCTGTTCTCCCTGGGGATCCATAGTGGAAGTAGTAACAGCAAGGAATGATTACTTTAATCATACGGGCCAAATGGTTAAATATTTTTTTCACTTGGACATTTCTTTTTATATTTGCTGTTGTAGGTCTAATTTTGCCATTAAATCTTCATTCTTCTGGGTCTTGATGCACACACTTGTAAGACAGCAGTTTTTTATTCTTTGGTTTTTTTTTTTTAATTCATTTTAATGAGAAAAAAAGATAAAATAGCAATGAAGCAGTTTCAAAACAAGTTAGTACAATGGTTACAATTAATACCATGAACATTTTTGTCTTTATAGTAGTTATTCAGAGGAAAAGGTACAAACCTGGTATCTTGTCTAAACAATATTACTACAAACTTGTATTCTCAAGGAACTAAGACAAAGTAGCTATATATCTACCCTATATTCATATATCCTTGTGTATATATATATATTTTTTCTTTATAAAGTTCTAATACTAGGAGAAAATATCATACATTATCGTATAAGGGATATAGTATGAAGCATAAAACAAAAACTATAATTAAACAGTATTCAGAAAATTAATTAAATATTAATTAATTAAAAATTAAATTTTTCAAAGCAATATTCCACAATTCAAATCAAATCATGATTCCAACTTAGAGGCCAGAATGTTATGTATCATATATATATATATATATATATATATATATATATATATATATATGAATCTGTAATCAATTCAGAACACTTGCACAGTATTTGAGTAGGTTAATATATACAAAAATATCAACTAAGAAAAAGTTTCCATGGTAATAAAATATTACTAAGGATAAAACATAACGCAAACACTGGAATTGCAAATATATGACCAGAACTTCTAACATTTCAGGAATAGGATATCACACTAAGTTCTAATATGTCGTGTACATGGACAGTGTCCATGATGCTTACTGGTTTCTGGGTATCACTTGTGGGACTGAGCTGCTGCTATTTCTTGGATACCCACCGTATAGACCCAGACAGAATCATGACACATAGGGTGGAGGAGAAGTCCATTTGTAGAATATGCTCATGAACATATCTACTGCTGCGTATAAAAGAATGGTTGAAAGACTACTTTTGTACACTTCTTTTTCTACTGTGTTTAATTATTTGCCCTATTTGGTGGGTTCTTTCCATTCCCCTTGAAGGAGTTGTGGTCATTTTGATCCTTCTGTATAATATCCTCCAGTAAACTATGCAGGATTGGCTTTGTCATTATGAAATACTTTAGCTGTTCCTTGTCCTGGAAGTATTTCACTTCTCCACTGAACCTGAATGAGAGCTTTGCACAGTATATCAGTCTGGGTTAGAATTTGCTTTCTTGCAAGACTTGAAGTACTTTGTGCCATGATCTTCTTGACTTGATGGTTTGTAAAGAGAACTCTGCTGTTATTCTAATGGGTTTCCATTTAAACATGATATCTTTTCTTTAGCAGCTGTTAGTATACTGTTCCTGTGCTGAATTTATGGGATCTTGATTATTATGTGTCTGAGTGTTGTTTTAATTGTGTTGATGCTATTTGAAGTTCTTTATACTTTAGTTATCTGAATGCGAGATTATTTCTCCATAGTTGGGAAGTTTTCTGCTATTACTTCTTCCCATATTCTTTTTATATCATTTGTACAGACTCTTTCTTTCTCATTGACGCCTATTAGTCTTACACTGTTCATCTTTACATCATCTTGCAGATGTTGAATTATTTTTTCTTGCATCCTAGTTGTATTAAGAGATCTTTTCTTACTTCTTCACTAGCTACACTGGTGTCTTCAAGGTCTAAAATTCTATTTTCACTTTCATTGAAATGGTTTTGCCAGATTGTCATTGAGGTTTTCAGTTCCTGTGTAGCACTTTGAATCTGCTTCATACGTTCTATTACATTCCTATATTGCTCATTTAAGGATCCCTTCATTTTATTGTTCTCCATTTTTTATCATTGTCTTTAGAAGCACTTAGTACTCCTTTTATTATAGGTATTATCTCTTTTTACTTCAGAAATGATTTCTGATCTGATTTACTCTATGCCTTTCTGTAGTTATTTCTTTACTTCAGACGCTATTATCTCAGAGATTTCAGGTGCGTGATTTCCAACTTCTATGCTATTGTCTCCTATATTTGTTCTGGGTGGGCTTGGGGCCTGAGACTACATTTTGCTCCTTTGTCATTTTGTATAGCACTGTCTTCTGATCTTTGGTGGAGAACTTTAGTAGAGTTCTTACCTTAGCACCAGGTCTGGATCTACTAAGTTCAAAGTTGTTCAGGTGGGTGTGGCTTGGGTCTGGCTTTTGAACTCCACTTCTTCCTGCTGCAGCCCTTGGAGGCAAATCGTCTATGCCACTCTGGCAAGATGTTGTCCTCCTAGATCAGCTGGGTGGTTCTTGTCCCTAGTCTCTCTGTAGGAATTTCTGCAGCAATTTTCCACAGTGGGAACACTGGGCCTGGTTGCTGGTAGAATGAATTTCTGACAGGCCCTGAGTGGTCTACATCACACATCAGGTCTGATTGCTGGGTTGAAGGAGTTTCTGGCTGGGCCAGGGCAGTCTCAATCATGTGGCAGGCCTGGTTGGTGGATCAAATGACTTTCATGTGGGCCCAAGGAGTTCTCACTCACTCAGATGCTTGAATATTGAATTGCTTACAGAAGAAGTTGCTAATGAGCCCATCACTGCTGAGTTTGGGTTGAGGATCATTCAAAGACAAATGATATAATAATACATTGGGATACTGTGATTATTATTATCTGACATTTGTTGAACTTAAAAAGGGAAGTAGCTAGAGAGAACAACTCAGCAAAGCACAGAACCTTGCTATAAAATGATACAGAGGGTTTGGGCTTGTGTTTCTCTGCTAACTCAATGTTCGTTCCTTTCCATCCAAGCAGTGTATCAATACGACATGCTGCACGTGCTCCGTGCTCTCTGCAGCAGAAGCGAGCATGCGTACGCTAATCCAACACACCTCCTTCCTCCTCATTCCTAAATTCCTGAAATGCTGGGTATTTTCTAAACGAAAATACTTCAATTATCCAGATCACAAAAACTGATGAAGTGCTTGGCAAAGCTAAGCTGCTGGCAAATTGCATTTTGTTTTCCTGAAAAGTTGTACATTTCCTTTAAAATTGTTGGTGTTCCGATCTTCCCTTTTATCAGAATTTCCCTCCGGTGTGTGGGGTTCAGGAGGGAAAAAGATTTCTATCTGATAAAAACCAAAATAATGCTTTATTTTTATTTTTTTTACATAGTTATTTGAAACTATTCCTGCATGTGAAGAATATTTTGTGTGATGAAGTCCACATTCAAGTAAATAAAACAGTATGGGGCTGAGGTCTAAAAAGTTTTTCTTGAGACATTGTTCCTCATAATATTCTTCCTTCTACAGGACATTATTGCTATTTTTATTCCTTGTCCTGTGGTTTAACAGTACTTGTTAACTCATTTATTTAATAACATATATTAAGAATCAATTGGTGCATAAATTTTAATAGACATATTGGAAAATATAAAGGTTATTGAGGTTGACTAATTCTTTTGGGGAATGTAGATTTTTAAGCTAAATAGTCATAGCAAAATGAATATTATTCTGTTCAAGTTCTCATAACTATCATAGATTTAGTGACTTAAATACAGAAATGTATTTGCTTACAGTTCTGACATTGGAAAGTCCACCATCAAGTTTCTGATGTGTTTAAATTCTTGTGAGTATTCTTTTCTGGCTTGAGTAAAGCTACCTTTTTGTTGAGAGAGAGAAAGAGTCAGAGGCAGAGAGACAGAGACAGAGAGACAGACAGAGACACAGAGAGAGCCTCTTATTACAGGGCTCTGTCTTATCACTTTGGAGACTTGCATTTTGATCTCCCTTAACTTCAGTTACGTCCTGAAGATCTTTTCTCCAGGCATAGCTACATCATGTCTAGAGCTTCAGCACATGATGTAAGTTTGGGGATAACTCAGTGGTCTAGAAAACTCCAGCCAGGAGCTTGTTATTTCTTCTAGCTCAGTCTAATGGCATTGGAAGTGTTGCTACTTACAGCATCCCAATTTGCATAGAGTTTACTTGTTCTGCACATCAGAGACAAAAATGGACAACTGAGCAAAATAAAGCCAGGTTGTCACTTCTGCATAAAACCTTGGCCTTAAACCTGGATCACTTTGTTTCTGCTCATTCCTGATTTCTCTAGTATGTGGATGAGTACATTCCGTCGTGCACTATATGAGGCATGGTGTGACAAACTTAAGGTTGATAGGAAAGTATGTAATACTGTTTCCTCAGAAATGCCATGGAGAGCAGGTTTCTGTCCAATACACATAGAATTTTCAATCCTTATTGTAAATAGTAGTTACTTTTTTTTTTCTTTTGAATAAGCACAGAGTCGCAGAACAGTGTGAGAAGATAATATAATTTAGAAGAAGAGCAATGAACGCTGCAATTTGTTTTAGGATCTTATAAGGCAAGTTTTCTCATAAGTTTAGTTAAGTACATGGTATGGTTTCTGTAAGACCTAAGTAGGATAAGTCAATGAATTTATGGAATTCTAAGTACAGTACTGGAAACTTGACGATGTCTAAATAAGTGAAAGTCATTGCATTATCACTTTTCTTATCAAGCAAAGATTCACTCCATATAAAAAGAAGTTTTCTAAGTGAAAAATGTACTGTTTTGAAGTAGCATGTTGCAATTTCAGTACCATTTACAAGGGAAATAATCATTAATATAATATTCAATTTGGTCAATTCTATTTGAGATATAATACTGGAGATTATTAGGGCCAGTGAGATAGCTCAGAGGTCTAAAGGCCTGTTTAGGTGACAGAGTCTGGGGGAGTGTTTTTGATCCTGGGCATCACAGGCCATGGCAGTCCCACCTTAAGGAGCACTGAGCAGGCCACAGAGGCTGGGCATGGTGGTGCATGCCTGTAATCCCAGTGCTGAGGAGGCTGAAAACAGGAGGATCACTAGGAGTTCAAGTGTGCCAAGTAAATAAATAAATAAATAAATAAATAAATAAATAAATAAATAATTATTGTTGTTGAATAATTGTCTTTCAGGAATATAGATTTCCAGAATTTTCTACAAATAGAGAAAGATGAAGGAAAGGGACATATTAATATAAAAATATTTAGAAAAGTGAATATATCACAATATATCATAAATATTATAAAAATATCATGCCACATGGGGAAGCCCTTCTGTTTAACTAGAATAACAAAAGGCTGAGAGGAAACCAAGCTATAAAAACAAACAAAATAAATCCAAAAGATAAAGAGAATTAGGACCTTCTTTCAGATGTTCACTGAAATATATTCTAGTTTATACAGTTTGGCTGCAGACACTTTCATCATTTTGCTATATATATTTTCTATTTTATGGGGTTTTATCACTTCTCATAATGGTCTTCATGAAGTGTACAGATTGTCACATGCGCAGAAGGTACACTATGTGGTCATTGTACCAGCATTTTCAAACTTTTACTGAACAAAGTAGCTGTCTGTGACCATATAGAGTGGAAATACTATTAAACACTAATTAAAAAATCCTTTAGAAAAGACTTCTATTGCACTCCAAATGTAAAGTCATCTGATTTCTGATATAAAAATGAATGAGAACTCTTTTACTTTTCAGAAGCTATATTAGCTAGGATAGAGTAGATCAGGCTGCAGTTAACAAATTCCGAAATGTTATTGGATTACACAAAAGAAAAATGCATCTCTTATCTACATTATGGGTGAGATGAGATGCAAATGCTATTCTACTCCAGTTCGCTTTCACCCTTGGATTCTGGATGCTTATTCCCTGCCATCAGTATATGACAAGAACAATATATTGACTAACTATGCACTAGTTCTTAACAGCTTTTCAGTCTAGTAACTCGTTGTACAAAGTAAGTAGTGTGATCTGATTTCAAGAGGGGTAGAATGTGTCTATATAACAAGGACACATCCATGTTTTATCAGCAGTACAACAAGAGGCGATGCCAAGAAAGCAGAGACTGTGTTACTAAAGATAAACCTGAACCAAACCCTGACTTTTCTCTCTACTCTGACTCCTTCACATCCTTATAATGTTTATGTTGTCATCCCATCCCAAATCTAAGACCTCCAACAGGCTTCCATTCACAAGCCAATCCACAATCAGAATAAAACAAATTATCAAATTTACCATATAAGTGTTCTTCCCCGTCAATGGTTCTAATAATTTCTGATACACATTGATCCATCTTGGCTGTTTTTCTCTGGGTTTATATCTGTCTTGACACTGGGATACAAATTTGTGTTGGAGGTTAGAAACTCTGGAATGTGAACATTTTAGAAATATGCTTTATTTCTTTGAAGACAGACTCCTTGCCATATCAAAAATCATCCCAGGGACCCCCTTCTGTTCCCCTCTTGGACAGAAGCTTTCTTTCCCAATAAATATTCTGTTCTAAACCTCTGTCTCATTCCTAAAATTCATTCTCTTGTTTTAGAGAATACAAACTCATCCAAGTATGTTTCAGGTTAAAAGATCAGTTTTTCTTCCTGCATCAATTGGAGGTCATCCACTGAGATCACTGGATGGAGGTTTGGGACTCTCACAGTCAAAGTCACTTACCCCTTTAGAGTACATCATTAAACGCTGGAAGACATTTGATCCATATACACTGAGAAAAAGCCATTTAATATTTTTCTGCACATGTGCCAAAATGGAATGCAGAGGGAAGTATCAATTATGACACCATTTTACAACTAGAAAGTTACTGCAAGGAAAATGGTCAGAAATGCCTTATATTCAGATGTTTTTTGCATTAACAAGTAGACCTCATTTAATCTTAAAATGTAAATCTGAGCCACAGGAGACCAGAAACCTCAAGATCCTAAGACCTCCACCACTCCAGATCCTGAGGACAAGACAGCCTTAGTCACAGCCTCAGCCAGTATTGCTAAAAGTAAGGTTTCCCCTGCTTTCCCTCCTAGCCTAAAAGATAAAATTTCTAAACCAGAAGACATTGGTGTTTTTAGAGGACAAATACATTACAAGCTGATATTACATTTAGAGATAAATATTATATTGTTAATTAAAAAAAAAAAACAAAAAACAAAGATAGCCAGTAGAACTACCTGTTACCACTGGCACCCAAATAGTCAGACCCCTGCTGGCCTAATAGCCAGACAGGAGATTGGTTTAAAAAAAATCCACTTTTTAGTGTATATTTTTAAAGGTCTAAGAACTAAAACTAAGCTTCCTAGGTATTTTAGATTTTAGCTGTTTATCAGGAAAAGATAAACACCCCTCTGATTTCTTAAAGTGCTTAATGGTGACACTGGTAAAACATACTTTGTGAGATGTTAATTTAATAGAAGGACAGATGACTCTTAGAGACTCACAGCTATACGTCTACCCAAGATAAAAGTGCCTGACATTTATCGAGGGACTTTAGATAGACCCTCTGAAGAGTACCGTGACTGCCAATTACAACTATAACTCCTTTCAGCCTGAAGAAGCCAGAGCAGTCATCGCCCATAATTCCCTCATGGCAGTTCAGGTTATTTCTTCAGAGGGGGAAATGTTGTACGATGCCAAATTAGACAAAAATATATAGCCAGTCAGATAGGTCCAGGCTCTCGAGGGCAATGTGGAAAACAACTTGACTCTACAGCTTTGCAAGAGACAGGCACCCCATCTGTGGGCCAGACCTTAAAAGAGTAAAGAAATGCAGCTGCCCACTCACTTAAAGTTAAGTATCAGGGATTGGTGTTCTAAACAAGTATCATCACCCTAAAAGAGCCTAAAGGAGTCAAAAACTCAACCCCAACAGAAAGAACCCTTTTCCATATTCATGCCCACTTGCTACATGACTTGCTTCCCAATTTGCTCCCAATTTAATCAATTTTACCTGACCAATGATGCTTGTAATCTCATTAGTTGACCATGACTTTGTCTCACCTCATGACCACCTAAGAAAGTTCGCCTAGTTTCACCTTAGGTCCACCTTATCACATGGTTTTGCCCTTATAAGACTCCTAAAGAAAGAAAATTTCAGGGCTCGGGCGATAGCTCGGTGGCACAAGTGCCTGCCTGGCAAGTGTGAGGTCGTGAGTTCAAACCCCAGTCCCGCAAAACAAACAAACAAAAAAAAAAAAAAAA
>PVJA010033852.1:0-22979 GCA_004027025.1 Myocastor coypus | reverse complement strand
GTGTCTTCTGTATTTGGTTTGGGTGGGCACGGGTCCTGAGATTGCCTCCTACTCCTTGTTGTTATCATTTTGTATGGAAGCGACCTCTGCACTTTGGTGATGTTATGCTGTGTCTATGGGCGTTTGGTCTGGAGACTCCAAGGTGGTTCTTCTACAGAGGTTCCTGACTGTTGTGTTGGGGCTCTGGCTGCTAGCTTTTCTGAATCCTGGGGGATGTGTTCTGTAGGTGGAGGTGGAGCTTTGGGATTGAGTAGTCCTGGTAGGCTCGTGTACCGGAACGGTTGCCAAACGGGCTATTTGATGGGTTCCGTGCTGGAGCTTGGGCTTGAGGGGTTCAAAAAAAAGGGGGGGCGGGGAAAGGGAAGGCAGGCCAAGGATCCTGACCCAGCTGGCACGCGGGCTCAGCTCCCAGCGGTGGGGTTTGGGCTGGGCTGGGACAGGAAGTTAGTTGCGGGAACGCAGAGGCGGGGCAGAGGGGCGAAGGGGCTTACCCGCGGCGGGTGCGCAGGCTCAGCTCCCAGCGGTGGGGTTTTGCCTCTCACATATTATTCGAACTTGTCTAAGGGTCAAGCTGGGCTGGTCCTTCTTCATCCAGGAGGAACCTGGAGAACTAGGTGCTGTGAGCGCTGAGGAGTGAGCCTGGCTTTCTAAAGGGCAAGCTTCACTCTGGTTGAGAACAACTTCTAAATGTCTCCACCTCTGCTAACGACTGTCTTCTTGCTTTATGTTGTGCTCCACAGTTGGAAAGTGCTGCTGGCTGCCTGGTGAGGCAGGCTGCTGTAGAGTCAGCAGCAGGGCACGAGTCTGAAGAGGCGATAGCTCAGCGTCCTGGAGCTTGAGGCAAAGGGGCTCAGCCCCGTAGCTTAGGGGAACTGGGACTCAGCAGCGCCGCCTCAAACTCCATGGGTCCTTTCAGTGTCATCTCACATGCTGCCGTGTCGCTGAGGAACCAGAGGTCAAGACTGTGGCCCAAGCTCAGGCTCCTCAGCCGGGCTGACAAGACAAGCTGCTAAACTTTTATTTTTATCATGTTCCCTTTTAGAAGTAAGATCCAATTTCCTAAGCTTTATAACCTTTTGAGTGTCATTATGTAATGTATCTCTCCATCCTCAAGTAATTTAAAACCATAACTTTTAAGCTGGGTGTGGTGGTGCACACCTGTAATCCCAGCACTCCGGAGGCTGAGGCAGGAGATCAGTTCGAGTTCGAGACCAGCCTGGGCTACGAAAGTGAGTTCAAGGCCAGCCTGAACTGCATAGCGAGACCCTGTCACAAAAAGACAAAAAAAAAAAAAAACAAAAAAAACAAAAAAAACCCCATAGCTTTCATATTTAAATGAAGCAATTGTAGCACAGCCAAGAAATTTTGTGTATGCAGCTCTTCAGGAGTCCTGTGGGCAGAGACATAGAAAGTCACACCAAGTTACCTTGCCTTCTAGCTACATGGACCACAGCCTACCAAAGGGCAGAAATGGACCTCTCAAGAGCACAAGACACTCTGAGTACAGTGGTGAGGAGCTGCTGCTGCACATGCTAAGACGACTGAAAGGGAGTGAAGAGAATGATGGTCTGATGAACTCAGGTCCTTCTCTGCTTAGTAGTGTCATTTGTGGGGGCTGTGGTGACACACGGATCTGTCTCTGTTCAGTAAAATCACCTGTGGGTTTCTTTGGGGAAAGACCCATGAGTGTTATGACAAAGGGTGCTATTTCTAGGGACATCTCTTGCTGGGCAGAGGATCCGGTTGCCTTACTCTAGGAGAAGTTTGCTTGCTTCAAAAATTAAACAAAATTTGAACAAAAAACGATGAGGTGAGTGTGCTATTACTTTTCTTAACTAGGCATATTGGAATAGTGATGTGCTAAGTCACCAAAGTAATTGAGAGTTCTTCAGTGTGGTGAACGGTAAATGACGCCATGCTGTCTAAGGACGGACAGCAGGAGAGCTGACCTGCAGACAGCATCAGGGACACATCTCCACAGCGAGGTCCACGGCATCAGTGTGGGGTGCATATCCTAGAGTTTCACGGAGACCTCTCACTGAGTCTTCAACACTGAGTTTTATGCATCTGTTTTCTAAAGCCTGACAAAACCACACTAAAGCATCACATAAGGAAGGTATTTCTACAGGCAAATACCACAGCTTTAGGAATATTATTTCTTTATTTTATTTTATTTCTTATTTCAGAACTTTTGTTTTATTTATTTTTATGGCCGGCTCAGCCTGCCCTCAGGACAGGGCTGGCATAGCATGTGGTGCCAGGGATCGAACAGCGGTCCCTGCAGCCGCCCAAGCTTTCCTAAGAAGGCGCTTTAGACCACTGAGCCATCCTGCCGGGCCCCAGGAATATTATTTCTTAATAATCCTTTAGTGCAAAGATTAAGTTTAGAAGAACTAGGAAAGGGGGGAAGTAAAGTATCCATTGCAGTACTTTGCTTTTCAAATGGTCCATTGGTAAAAGTGGACTTTTGGAAGTTAGTTGATGAGAATATTAACCCAAAATACATAGATTGTTTTTTGACAGGTATGTTGTGGTATGAAAGCAAGAATCCATTCAGCTCAATTTTAGTTGCAGTCTAAGGAAGGTAAGCCTGAAACCATGCCAACTTTCAGAGGACCCCTCCATCCCCTGTGTGGTGGTCAGTCTTGAGTGTCAATTTGACTCACAGAAAAACCTGAAGGGGGGATTAGCATGCAAAGGCACTGACCCTGTGCACGGGTTAAGCCTTCTGATGGGCTCACAGCTGAATGGGCTGTAGGAGCAAGGCCTGGTGGAGCCAGGGGGTCACTGGGCTCTGATGTGGGAGGTTAGATCTTTTCCCATGGTTCCCTGCTCCTGGCCACCATGAGGGAAGCAGCGTTACTCTACCGTCTCCTTCTACCACGACACTCCTTTAGCTCAGATCAGCCCACCATAGACTGGAAACTCTGAAGTCATGCACGAAATACACTGCTCTTCTGTCCCAGCGATGGACAGCTGGTTGACACACATTATCTCTATCTCTTAGGTTTTTGTTTTGTTTTTATAAATTTCTTTTATTTTTAAACTGGGGATCAAACTCAAGACTATGCCAGGCAGGTGCTAGGCCACTGAGCTCCACCTCAGCCCTTAATTTCTTATAGAATCAAGGTAAATTGAGCTTCCATCATCTGAGAGCAACTGTAAGCCTAATGCATTTTTTTTTGATTCAAATCTATAAAATACCAGACAAAATGCTTCTCTGAAGGAAAATGCCAGCCTAGTACATGCAGTGTAATCCTAGACATCCTGCAATGCTTGCTATTTTTACCAAGTTATTGATGAAGTATCTCTGCACCAAAACAATTTACTATGAGCCTCTCCCCATTCAAATCTAAGGGCCATCGAAGTTTTTTCTTTTTTTTTTTTTGTCTTTTTGAGACAGGGTCTTGCGATGCCATTGAGGCTGGTCCTGAGCTCACTTTTGTAGCCCAGGCTGGTCTCGAACTCGCAGCAGTCCTCCTGCCTCAGCCTCCCGAGTGCTGGGATTACAGGCGTGAGCCACCACGCCTGGCTGGGCCATCGAAGTTTAATTATTGTAAAGACATTTAAAAGATAGCATAGATAAAGTGTAGGACAATTTTAAATTTTATATTCAAATCCAGAATTCAGCAATTCACGTTTGGAGTAGAGCTTTGGTTAAACGACTATGGTTTATTGGTTGAAATGGAACTCGCTTATAGGACTATGAGAAATACAATGTGCTGTGGTGAAAGCTCTCAGTTCTTCAGTTTCTTCTCTTAACTTTTCTTCAATATACTATCATCCCATTTTTTAAAAGAATTTTTTATTTATTTTATTTTATTTTATTTTTTCCTTGCTTCAGAACCTTTATTTGTTTAATCACTTATTTTTATGGCCAGCTCGGCCCACCCCGAGGGCAGGGCTGGTGCAGCATGTGGTGCCAGGGATCGAACCGCGGTCCCTGAAGCCACCCAAGCTTTCCCAAGCAGGTGCTTTAGACCACGAGCCATCCCGCTGGGCCCTATCATCCCATTTTTAAAAATCATTTTTATGTGTCCACTTTGTATACATATAATGATCATAGTCATCATAGGCTATTTGTACCTGAATATAATATATCTTGAGTCTTCTTTTTCTCACTCCCCCATATGCTCTTTAACTGCTCTTTCCTCCTCATTTACAGAAAGCTTTGTTTTCATTTATTTGCTTCTGTTCTTTTTTCTTTTCCCTTCTTCTTTCCATTTGAACTTGTTCTTCCTGTATCTCAATATCTATCCTCCATTTTGGTACTAATATGTGATTTTGGTTTCTCACACAAAAGAAATAAGGCAATATTTAAACATGTATATCAAACTTGTTTCACTTTAAAGTATGGTTTCGAGGTATATTCATTTACCTGAGAAGTCTCAAGCTTATCTCTTAGGATATAGTAGTATTCCACTCTATGTGGATATCATACTTTCATCATCTTTTCATGTGGTGATCAGCATCTACGCTATTTACAAGATTTATCTATTAAAAGTTCTTCTGCTATAAATATCAGCGTGGATATGCCACTGCGACATGATGCTTTTAACTTGTTTGGGAAGATATTAAGAAAGGAAATATCTGGGTTTAATGGAACCTTCAGTTTCGGGATATTTTGAGGAATCTCTCCGCTGATTCTCATTAGGATACAAGTTTTCATTTTCCATTTTATTAGAATAGAATAAATGTTTCAAGGTAGATATGGATGACCTGGATTTCTGCAGAGTCTTCTGTGATTTCAAGATTTTCATTTTAATTACGCGGGTTTGATCTTTTCTTTCCTTTTTTGATAAGGTTGGCTAAGGGTTTGTTGATTTTATGTAATCTTTCAGAGAGCCAACTCTGAGTCATTAATCCTTTGTATGATTTTCTTAGTCCTCACTGCATTAATTTCTTCTCTAATCTTTAAAATTTCCTCCATTGTTAACAGGCTTTGGGCTTGGTTTGCTCTTTTTTTCTAGATGTTTGAGATTCAACCTTCAGCTTTTTATTTGTGCACGCCTTGTTTCCTGATATGGGTATTCACTGAGGTAAATTTCTCCTGTAGGATTTATTTCATTGTGTCCCATAAGTTCTGGTACACTGTACTGTCATTAGCATTTCATTGTAGAAACTGTCTAATTTCTTCTTTAATTTCATCTGTAACCCACTGATTGTTCAAGAGGGTGTTATTTAATTTCCATGTGTCTACAAAGTTCTTATGGTTTCTTTTGCCATTTATTTTCAATTTCATTGCACTATGGTTTGACAATATGCATGGCATAATTTAAACTTACTTAAGCATGTTTTATGAGCTAGTATGTGGTCTATTTTTGGAGAAGGTCCTTTGTGCAGCTGGGCTTGTGTCACATGAGGTATTCTTTTCCATCCTTTGACTTTCAGCCTATGCATTTCTTTTATGAGTTAGTGTTTCTTACGTGCAGCATATGGTTGGATCTTATTTCTTGCTCCATCCTGCCAACCTGCTTCCTTTAATTGGTGAATTGAGATCACTTACATTAATGGCTATAGTTGATATTATTGACTTGTGCTACTTTGCTGTTGTTGGTTCTCTATTTTTCCCATCTGTTTAATTGCATTTTCCCAGTGGTACCATCCCATTTTGATCTTTTCTCTGCACATCTGTTAAGTGCTACTGATTTTTACTGTTTTATTGTACCTGTGTGACTCTTCCTGTGACATGATAGAGACTTCCTTCAACCACCTTCTATATACTATGGCCTAGATATAGCTGGGGCACATCTTTCTGAGGTGCAGGCTTCCAATCTCTACCAGGTCTCTCTGGATGGAGTGATACAGATGGCAAAGAGGCACTGTATTTTCTATTTCAGGTATAGTGCACAGTGTTTTAAACTTATTTGTCTGCCTCTTAAATTGATCCAAACAATGTGGGACATCCAGGAACCAGCTAAAGTGCATCTCCTTCACTCAAATTTCAAATCTTAGACTACATAATCTTATACATTTTCACATTTGTCTTCATTCTTAGTAGTGGTCTTAGTCTGGGCACTACTAAAATTTAAGTCAACTGTTTGAATGACACGTCTTACAGACACACATATTTACATACAACACTGAACTGGAGTTTGTTGACAGCATGGATTTTAATTTCACTTTTGGTTACATAGCACTTACTTTGATATTTAATTTTAGTGTCTGAATCTTCTCATCCTCTAAAAAAGAAGGTACAATTTGCAATTTTATTCTTATCCCTCTATTAAACTTCTTTTGATATTTCTGCCTTTACTCTCCAGGCTGAGACTCTCAGATTTTATAATAAGGAATGAAAAAGAAAGAGAGAGGGAAGAGAATCTTAGAGAGAAGGTGTGGTGAGGAGCTCAGAGAAGTTTAGTGAAGATTGGGGAAGGTAGTTGCAGTATCTTAATAGAATAGCTGATTCAGAATAGGGAGACTTCCACTCATGTTGCAAGGATCTGGAAATTTCACTTATATATTGAGAACTTCAACAGAAAGAATACAGGTATGGGAGATGCAGTTTGAACTGATTTCTTAGTTGCCTAGCTGTGCAAGCAATTTGTGCAACCACTGTACGTTTGAGCCTTCACAAAAGTGTCACAGATTTGATGAAAATACAGATGGTGCAGTACAACAAAGAAAATAGAGACCCAAATAATTGACACACAATACGCACCTGAACCCAGGCAGCATTGTCACCTGGTGGAAGTACCTTCAGGGACATATTACAGCTGCTCCATAGGTCAGGTACTGTGGCCAAATGATTCTGTAGCATCTGATTTGGAAAGAGTAATTTTGCTTTCAAAAACATTCACACTCACAAAATAATTATTCCATAGTAGTAAAGTTGTTTCACTAGGACAGTTTCTTGACAAGCTTATATGTGAAAAATAGGAAATAAATTGATCCATTGGATGAGATTACTCATGGTCTTCTGATTAAATTATTCTTGCAAATAAATGATTTCAAATTTAATAGAGCTGGTATGGGCTTTGTAAGCACCTGTGCTTACTTTGTTATGCATGATGGTTAGCTAATATGTGCACCTGCCTCTGGTCTAGGTTCATTATGGTGGTAAAACTGTATTAGCTTAGTGAAGAATGAGCATTCTTAGATATTTTCCCCTGGCAGATGCATCTAACCACTTAGTAACTATATAAATATATAGTGTGCATTGGTGACTTTAGGACAGAGCCTTGATCATTGCCAGTGGACTTTTTTCTGTCATAAATTAACTTTTTTTTCACTGTGATATGAGCAACTTTGTTGGAAAATGTACTTAAGAGAGCATTAGAAGTGGAAGCTCAAGAGTGCAATGATGTCATTTGGATCATAGGCAATACACTGAGGAATTTTCAGCATAATAAGTGGTAAGTGAAAAATTGAGAATTATCTTACTTTACCTTCAGTCATATTCTTAGTAACTACCTCACTCCTGACACCAAGCAAAAATAGCAGCAGGATTCATTTCCAAGATACTAGCTTTCAAAAATTTATTTATTTTTTTTTTCAAAAATTTAATTATAATTTTTATATGTGTTGTAGAGACCCAAATAATTGACACACAATACGCACCTGAACCCAGGCAGCATTGTCACCTGGTGGAAGTACCTTTAGGGACATATTACAGCTGCTCCATAGGTCAGGTACTGTGGCCAAATGATTCTGTAGCATCTGATTTGGAAAGAGTAATTTTGCTTTCAAAAACATTCACACTCACAAAATAATTATTCCATAGTAGTAAAGTTGTTTCACTAGGACAGTTTCTTGAACCTAAGGCCTGCACACCATGTGATATCCCCAGTTCTTTCTTAGTATTTTATGTTGAGGCAGGGTCACACTAAGTTGTCAAGTTTCCCAGGTTGGGCTTGAACTTGCAATTTTCCTACCTCAGTCTTCCAGGATTACAGATGTGTATCATAATACCTGACTTTTTTTTTTTTTTTTTTTTGAGATGAAAAGAGAAGACTGAAAATATGTAGCAGGAAAATTGATTCATCATTCAAAACATTTCCCTAGGAAAATGGTGCATGCAGCACTTTGTTGAGGAATTAATTTAATACTTTGACAAATATTTGCTTCTGAACTGCTTGATATTTTTTTTTGCTTTAAATTCTTTTTGTTTTTAAAGTCTGTCTGCAGAGTACAACCAGTATGATTAATTGTGCCTTTAATTGATCTTTATGAATGTAAGAAAAAGAGGGGAAAGTATTTCAAAACACAGACCAAAAAAAATTGCAAAATATAGGTTAATGATTCTTTAAAAAAAGTACCAAGAAAATAAACAACTACTCAGATAAGCTTGCTGCTTTGTATAATGTATCTTTTTTCCTAAATTCTACAAACATAGTTGAAATTTTAGAATATATGCAGAAACTTAGTAAAGGACTACTAGTTCTCAGAAATGATCCAGTGTGATAGTATGACTTGACAGACACTAAATCTTTTACAATTAGACTTTAACAAAGTACTTTGCCTGTAATAAAAATGGAAAATGTGTGAATGACTTGAGCTCTAAAACATAAAAGTGGTCAGCTAGTTACTGAACACTACAAAAAATGAAGTTTGCTTATTTTTTTTAAAAGCAAAAATAAGCAACTTTATACAAAGGAAGCTTGATGTTCAGTATGAAAACAGGAATATTTGTAACAACTTTCACCCAAGAAAGACTGGATCACATCATAAACACCATATTGTTGCCAGTGGACATAAATGGAGCAAGTCTGTTTCTAAAATACTGTTTACACAGATGAGTAATGTTAATATAAAATATTTACATTAGAATCTTTCAGTTTGTTGGTGTGACCAAACCTTAGATAGTATCCCAAAGGACAAAGCCCAATGTAAGAGCAGACGTTTAGGGATTAAAGGCTCAAAAGGCTATGATTTACAACCTTTCAAGATACTTTTCTAAGTTGCTGAAGGTATATTTGGGTAGTGTTCTGGTAGTCTGCTACGGGTAAACTAACCATTAATGACTAGTATTACCTTACCATATCTGCGCTGAATGGAAACATATAGACATTTTTAAGTAGACTGACATTCTAGGCCATGTTATTTTGATTTTATTAAAAATCATGATAGAACCTCTCACCTTTAAAAGTTGTAGAGAAGCTTTATAATCAATTCTCAAATATACTAATTTCTGTGAGGTCTAGCAATTGAATTAACTTGAAAGTAGACCTAAAATTCTGCTAATAACCATCTGCTTTATATTACATAAGGAAATATATATGTATGTACACAAAAAGTGAATGCCCTTTCCTGCAGATAACAGAAAATAGCAGTTCACAAAGGACTATGTAGAATGTGACTGAACACTTGACAACTAGATTAGCTGACTGAAGTCACAAGGCAGTCCCCTAATTCTCAATGATTCACTAATGGCTTGCAAAGCTAAGAATCTGGTTAGACTCCCATTATGGATAATTTTTTAATAAATTACTGTCAGGCTTTTGCAAGTGACTAGATTTTCTTCTCTGATCTACAAACCAAAGGATAATTTGTCAGATACAATATGGGAAAAAAATTGTGCTTGAGCAAAAGGTGAAACCTCAAAACTTATTTAGATCAAATGTAAGTTTATACTTTTAGCCCTAGTCATCATGTATGAATCGTTTTTTCAACCTATTACACATCAAGTATCAGTGTAATTTATTTTTGAAAAACATTTAAAGAATGAGCTAAAAACTGAAATGCCTCAAGTTTTAAATACATGAAAAATGGAAAAAAATTCTAGTAAGTTTCTCAAAATATATAGAACAACAACAATATTTGACAGACTCTGTACTGGATATTTATTGAGAAAACATGGCAAAGACCCCTTAGTTTTCACTTAGAATGAAATTAATCTCAATTTTGCTAGTCAATAAAATAGAACTGTCCAAGAATTAGTAAGGATTGAAAGAGTATACTATTTTGCCTGCTTAAAGAATTTAACTTCTTTCTAATACTAATATCCCAAAATAAAGTATAATGACATATTGCCTGACCAAAGGCTAAATAAATCTTCCACATAAATCCACAGCACTTAATATAATGACAGTCTTAACATATGTCTTTCACATACAGATCAAGAGTAAGCTGTTTCAAACATTGAAATGGGTTCAAACATTCTCCAAACTTAACAGCAAATTAATGTATGTCAATACTGCCAAAGGTCTTGAGATTCCCTCTAGACTAGAGCTTTGCTCACTCATGTTAAAACAAATCATTTTACAAAAACAAATACTTCTGTATGGGAACAGAAACTATATAATATAGGCTAGGTCACAACTGCTATTCACAGAACAAGACGAACTGAACAACAGAACTTTCTAATTTGAACTAAACTCTTCTAATTACAGGTCCCAGAGCAGCTTTCTTCCTGCCGTGATGCTGCTCTAAAGCTGGGGCTTGCACTTCCAGACCTACCCAAGAACAGAAACCAAGGTCTACTCTGCCTGGCAGACCTGCCAGGAGAATCACTCAGAAGTGACAATAAAAGCTGAGGAGGAAATAAAGATGACAGAGTCTGGGTAGGAGGAGTGTTCAGGAACTTTAGGAAGAGACTCACACTTGTGACCTATAGATATTAAGCGGTGGGAACACAACATCTCTGGCTTAACTTATCTGTGATCAGGACCACAAAGTCCAATGTTAAATTATACTCCTAAATTTCGTTATCTGGGGATGTTCATGTGATTGAAAGTATACTCCTTAAACTTGTAAGCATCTACAGATATGCAGAGATTTTTTTTTAAATGAGAGCCAACTAATACCTCTATAAATGAGACTTTAGAGAATGTGTCCACATGCCATAGTTAAGATTGTAAGAGTGGGAAAATCGATTTTTAAGAATCTTTCCAGACACTGAAGTTGAAGGAAGATGCTGCATCAACAAGAGTATCTATAAATTATCTTCATAAAACTTTGACCATAAACTTTCATTTTTTGTGCTCTCATTTACTTAAGATTATAACTATTCTAATTTACTGACAGTTATTTCCATTTAGGCTTCCTTATATCTTAAAAACTAGTAGTTAGTTTTCACAGATCCTCAGAAAGTTTTTACTATTAAAATCCTTAATATAAAAGACTTCTGTGATCCTTACAAGAAACAACACACTTCTTTCTCAGTTTTCTTACTTCATATCTTTTGAAATATTATTGGTTGGATGTTTCACTTGCCAAAGAAAAATGTAATATGATCTGGCTTCCCAAAATTGAAATGACTAATACAAATAAAAACTGTATATACACAAAGCCTGAGAACTTAAAAAGAACGTTGAATCTAAGATCCTAAAGAGAAGTGAAAACTGCATTGTAAATAAGTTCAAACTGAAATTTTGGAAAACTTTCTCATGTACCCCATGCTATTTATTAATTACATTATTAAAAATTATGCTATAAAGAAGAGGATTTATCATACACATCTCTTCTTCACTCAGGTTAGCTTGGCTTTCTTCTTAGCAGGTCCTTTGTGCCCTTTGACCTTTCTTCTTAAATTTCGCCTGTCCACCACAGGTACTTCCGCTACCATCTCCTCCGAGCTGTTATCCAGAACTTTCTCTGTGGATACGGTAAGCTAATCTAGTGGCTCCAATGATGCTTCAGACTGCTCCTCTGACTGGTTCTTCTGTCTTGCATTCTGAGAAAATGGGACATCTTCAAGTTCAGCCTCTATTGCAGAACTCTGAGAAAGAGCAGTAGAGGTTTCCTGGGGCTCAGTGCTCACTGGAAGACCCTGGTCTTCTAATAATCAAGCAGTGTTAGATAATAGATTCTCAGAGACTGGTTCTCCAGATAGTTTAGGTATCACAGAGTTAGAAAAGCCATTGTCAACTCGTTCTTCAACATTGTCTGAATTCCCCAAGTGTGTTTTCTTTTTTGGAACTGGGGGCAGTTTCTCTTCAGTGTGTGCCTTGTCATCAGGTGTGCCTTGGACTATCAGTATTTCTGAGTCAGCTATGAGTGGGGTTTAATCCAGTGCCCCAGTCTCAACTGTTGAAGGCTCTGCCACTGGTACACTATTTACAGAGTCTTCACTAGAATTAGAAGACTGTAGTTTTAATCCTTCTTGTTCACTACCAGAGTCTTCCTCTTCTGCTACAAGTGAGATCTTAAGGAGTATCATCTAGTATCTCACCATTCATAGGCTTCACTTCAAAATCTTTTTCAATGTCTTGCTTTGGTGTGGCTGTGTTTCAGGGGTGGGCTGTGCATTTTTATCACTGCTTTCATCCTCAAAATCAATTGCTCTCTGCTCTGGGTCTTCTTCCAGGAAGTCTTCTGAGCTCATTGATGTGTGCACAGCAGACTCTAATTTATTTATTGAGGCTGAAGGTGACGTCTGGGCAGTCCTGTCATCTTCACCTTGAGAACTAGTGAACTCAGAATCCTGAAATAGCTTTCTAATCTTTGGCCGCTTCAAATGACTGCCCCACGTAGGAGTAGAAGCAAGTGTTTTTTTCAAGACCTTCAGAAATGCTTGCAAAGGCATCTGTCAGAGAATCAATAGCTAGCTGCATCTCTTTACACTGATTGTCTTCAGATCCTCTTTCATATTCTGCACCAGTTGCAAGACCATATTCTCCAGACACAGGTCTTCTTGTTGAGAAATTGCTGTAATTTTAAGTGTTTCTCTCTGTAATGCCCTGGGGACTGGTATTCTCTGATACCAGTGTCCAGCACCTTCAATTTCCCAAAGGAGTTCATGATTTCCTGGATACCTTTTAAAGTACTGTTTACATGCTGTGTATATAAAAGAAGACAGAGGGTACCTCAAACCAAGTGCAGCTTCTGAAAGGAATCAACAAAGTCTTCTAGCATATGAAGCCCAAAATCTTTGCCTCAGTCTTTCTTTCTTACGAGCATGGCATTAAGAACTGGCAGTTGATAACTCTGAGTAAGAAACAAAGCACACATGCTTCCTGCTTAAGTCCTTCCCTAGTTGGAATAGATGCTTTCACAATATCATCAATAGCCTGCCACTGATCAGCAAGGTAAAGCACCACAGCTGTGAGTGAATCCTCAGGAGCAAAAAGCAAGAATTTTCTGGGTCTGATCTCCACCATAAAGAGGCACAAAGCCTACATTTGACAGACTAATAGGAATCATAATATTAGGAAGAGGAAAACACTGTGGATTTTCAGGGTCCCCACATCTTAAATCTGACATGTAATCTTCAGCAGAGTTTTCCAATTCCTTGTGACTGGAATTATCCAACAAATCCACAGGAAATGCCATTCTTTCCACTCTGCGGAGATGTTAAGTATGACAAAAATGAAATAACTCAACAGATGGCTGTAACCATCCAAATCTCCAGTGGCCTCAACACTCTTTAGCAACCCCACTTCAGCCTCTCGGACGCAGTGCACAAGTCACTGTAGCTGGTGGGAGGCAGGGCCGCGCGAATGAATCTTGATATTGTTATTTCTTTGCTCTGTTTTTTCAGTGTTGAATAATGGGTTTGTAAAATGCAAAGACTGAAGTATCTGGAGTTCTTAAACTTGTGCTGTCCAACATGGCAGTCATTGAATAGAAGATAATTTCAAGGCTTTTGTAGGTAAATGGATACAATTAGAGACCGCATTCGAAAGTGAAATAAATCAAACCCACATGTACAAATGTCATATTGTCTCCCTAGTGTAAGAGACTGAAAGTGTAAACAAAAAGTCAAAGGTACAATAGATACCATGAAAGGAAAATAAACTGTTCAAAGGGAGGGGATAACTTGGATGAAGGAAAGGAAAAGAAAGAAGGAAGAGAAGAGAATATATATGTGTATACACAGGATAGCTTGTATAATTATACTGCTGATTTCTAATGCTCTATGGAAGGAAAACATAATTTTTTTTTCTTTTAAATTTTTTGCCAAATTTTGCATGATTATATCTGGTAATCTGAACATCTAATTTAAAGACAACAGTATGCAATATAATTGCTGAATTTCTATCTTTTTTTTAGTGAAATTCTGTATCATTTATAATGTTTTAAAAAACTTTTTTATTCTCTTTAAAAATAAAAAAATGAAAGAAGAAAAGGAATAGTGGGGTTATGTGTCAAATTTGAGTCTGGATTAATTAATGTTTTACTTCAACTGAGAGGTAAAATAAGATGAATTAAAGGAAATCTTTGAAATAAGTAAAAGAAAGAGATTCAGTTGACTGAAATTTGTGAACCTAGCGCGAATAATAGTTATTTAGTAACATTATGATAAATATTAAGCAAAATTTTTTTCTGATAATAGCTAGACTGCTGTTCCTATCATAAGGTTTGTTGAAGTTTATACTTACTTCCTCATGAAAGTACTGTATTACTTAGATTTATTATGGAATAAAGAATCTTCCTTTAGTTAAAATTTGTGTCCCAGAATAAATCAAGAGAAGGTAATATAATTCTGTCATTAAATGATACCACTTGAGGAGGTTAATTTAAGCATCAAGATTACATGTGTTCTTCTGGAAATACTTTTAACTGTGTTTCTCTTTTTTGTGTTCATTGAAAGAAAATAAATAAGATTTTCTGTTGTGTCTTGTTTTTTTCATTTCCATATGAAATAACCAAGGTGAAGTACATTTAAAATTTCTTTGGTGGGGACTGGCGAGATAGCTTAAGTGCCTGCTTAGGCAACCACAGGGACCATGGTTCAATCCCTGGCACCACATGTTGTGCCAGCCCCACCACCAGGCCAGGCTGAGCCGGCCATAACATAAATAAATAAATAAAATTTCTTTGGTGCTTGCAAAAAAAAAAAGTCAAAATTTTCAGGTTGTGACTTTTATTCATGTTCATTTTTATCTACATATTTTCTTGCTTGTATTAGCTCTCTGGAACATTTAATATTTTTGATTTGAAGCTATTTTTTATTCATGGTTTATATTCAACAGGCATTGTGCTGAATAACTTGAACACATTACATACTTTCCTCAATAGTTAATAATTGCCATTTTAGAATTGAGAAGGTAGAACTGAGAGAGCCCTGATCCTCTCCAGAGAGCTGGGAGCATAAGCAACGCTGCAAAACTTTCAGTTTACACATAATCACTTCAGTCCACAGGCTCACCTTAGCAGCCAGGAACACACACCCTCCTCCTTCAGCTACACGCCTGGCTTTCTATACTAGATGATAAACAGCTTTTGAAATAAGGGATACTTAAACTGTGCTTCACAATTCCTCTACGTAAAACAGTACCTTGGGCTAATCAAACTTATAGATGAGGGGGATGATGATGTGACAATGAGATAACAATGACTAGCGCTGATATTAAAGCTGGCTTTAATCTTTCCCACACGCATTCCTTCAAACGTCAACCTTTGATCTTCTCATAGTTAGGAAGAGTACTTTTTAAGAGTAGTATGCCTTCATCTCCACGCTGCGTGCTCTTAACCTTCCGCAAGCAGGAAGCACTTTTCTGTTGATCCCCAGGTGGGCTCCGTCACAACACAGGAAGAAGCCGATATGGGCGTCTTTCTGAGATTCCAAAGTGAGCTGCAGGGCATCACCCACTAGACTTCTCAGTGAACAGTGATCTTATTAAAGTCAGTCTTGTACCACACACAACACAGGCTGCGGTGTTGAGTTCTTCCTTGCAAAGCCAGAGAACGTGTCCTTGGTGCCTCCCCCAACTCACCACAACTGACAAACCATCTGATATAACTAAATGGCATTGCAATGTGAAGTACAGCTCAGTGACTGATAGAAATGCTCTCATTGTTTCAGCATTGGTTTTCCAGTTACATATTATAAATCCTGCTCAGTGCTTAGATTTACAACTTAAATGCATAAAAATTATAATAGTGTACTGCAGTATCAGCAGGAGAAATCCCCTGAAATACATCACCATTACACTAAAGAAACTGTTCATAGTAAGCGACACAAACACTAAAAATCAAATCTGTACTGTAAAAATAGTTTCTCAATTTATTTATTTGCTATTGTCTTTTGAGACAGGGTTTCTCTATGTACTGGCCTTGAACTAATTTTGCAGTGCAGGCTGACCTCAAACACAGTAATATACCTGCCTAGGCTGCCAAAATGCAGGGATAACAGAAGTGTATCACTTTGCTTCGACTCTATTTATTTTTATTGTCTTCCTACATATTATGAAAACATCCTCATGAGTACTGATGATGTTCAGAATAGCTAATTGCAGGAATGGTATAAAGCTGTTGCTCCTCAGGACAAAAGGCTTCACTTTTACACATGTGATCCAGGTTTTGGATCCTAAAGAAGTCTGATGGTGTCAGGAGATGGGTAGGGGACATTTGGGGAAAGAATGGGTTTGTTATTATTTTTTCTATGTAATTCTATACACACATTTAATATTAAGCATTTTAATATTTTACATTATATTACCCCAAAGTCAACATTGCTAAAACCTCATTTATATTAAAAGTGATACTAGAATCATGTAGTTAGGTAGAATAGAAAGAGTCAGAAAATTTCCCAGCTGTTGGAGAGGAATCACAGGGTTTTCAGCTGTCCTTGAGCTTGCCAGGAAGGCACTTAGACCACCAAGCTACCTCCCCAGCTCCTGTAGATCTTGACTATAGGGTTTCCCAGATTCTGGAAAAATGACATGGATAAAAGGTAGCAGGTTTATATGCCGTTAACATTCATTATTTCATTTAACTATGCCAATAACCTTGTAGGAAAGTGTATTAGTCTGCAGACCAAGTGGCTTAAAGAAATTTATTTCCTCAAATTCCAGGATCACAGTGTGGGGAGATCTGGTTTTAACCTGCCTCTCCTATATCTCTTATAGATGGTCACTCTCTCACACAACTTCTTTCTGTGCTTGTGTGTGTGTGTGTGTGTGTGTGTGTATGTGTGCATGTGTGCATGCATGCACACCTGTCTATATGCATGTCAACCATGTATACAAGTCTGGTTTCTCCATATTCCTACCAACACTTCATGTTACCGACCTTTATAATTTTAGTCATTCTTGAGAATATGCCATGGTATCTCCTGGTAGTTTAAATTTACATTTTTCTGATTAATAAATGATAGCAAAGGTGTTTTCATATGTTTTTTAACAAATCATATTCTTCTTATGTAATCTGTTCCAATATATTCCCAGTGTTTTAATGCATCGTGACTTATTATATTTTAAGTTTTTAAATTCCTTTCATACTTCAGGTAAAAGTTCTTTGACATAGTTAATGTAAATAATTTTTTCTATTCTTTGTATTTGCATTTCATGTTCATTAATATTCATTTGAAGAAAAGAGGGCTTTAATTTTGATGAGTTCTATTTATTATTTGGCCTTTAGTTTTGGTTGTTTTTGTGTCTCAGCTAAGAAACCTTCACTACCCCTAAAGAGAGCACAAACTAGCATAAACTAGACCTGTTGTTTAGGTTTGTGGCACATTTTCAGTTACTTCTGCCTGAAATACCTGAAGTCTCGCTGCCTTCCCAGAACACAAGCATCCAACTTCCTCAGAGCTATTTGGTGAAAATGCTGTATTTGCCCCACTGATTTTTTTTGTTACCTTCTTAGACACCTTTGTCAACAATCAATTTACCATAAAAGGGGTTGGAGATGGGGAGAAGCACATATTTATTTACTTTTGGAATCTCTATTTTGTTCCATTGATTAAATTCTATGCTATGTCAATAAGACACAGCTTTGATTTCTTTAGCTCACTGTAGCTAAATTTGTAAATACAATCACATGAGTCTTTTGACTTCATGCTTTTTTTTTTTTTAAAGTTTTAGCTCAATGTGTTCTTTGTATTTTCATATGAATTTTAGATCCATTTTATCAATTTCTATAAGAGGAAAATTGGATTTGGGCTGGCATTGTGATAAAAATCATAGAACAACTGAAGTACAAGTGACATCCTCATAATATTGAGACTTCTAATCCATCATCCACAGATCTTTAACTTCTTTCGGTTTGAGAGTTAGAAGTATGTAACTATTTACACTTCAAATACTGCTCAAAGCCTCGTAGTTTTGGCAGGTGATTTTGGGTTATGAGGGTTTTATAGCTGACTTCCTGTGTGAGCTGGGGAGTTGCTGGTGGTGGGTAGCTGTTGGGTGTGACCAGGAAGGGTTTATCTCCCTTCTCAGCTCTTCCTTTGACTGTTTCCTGTCTGCCATGAGCTCAGCAGGTATTCCTCCACCAGACCCCTGCTGTGCCATTCTGCCATGAAGACACCTGAGTATGGACTGAAGCAGAAACCACAGTAACCTTCCTTCCTTTTAGATGGTTGGAGGCAGCACATATTTCATACGAGTGAAAGGTGAGCAAGACAAAGTGTACAAGAAGTGAATATATTTTACAAAATTTATCCAGAAAGCTTTTGTATTTGTTGAGATTATCTTAGGCTGCATTTAATTTTTTTCACTATTTTCTTCTTACTAGTAAAAGTTATTGGTGCTTTTATATCTTGATCTTATAATATATAGTTGTAACTCAGGTCTAATAGCTTTATTGAAAATTTAATAGGAAATATGCATAATTTTTAATATTTTTATTTTTTAATTTTTAAAATCATTTTTTAATAAGAAATAACAATAAGATAGTTTCAAAACATGTTAGTAGTACATTTTCAATGGTTGACACATTGCATAGTGTTGTCTTCATAAAAATAGTTACACAGAGCATGGGGTGTAGACATGAAGAATTTTCTGATCCATAATGATAAGGAAAGAGAAAAGAAAGAAAAAGATAAAGATAAAGAGGAAAAAATAAAGAAAGGAAAAAGAAAAAAGTTTCTTCTCTTTGAGCTGAGAGGAAGTAGCTGTATACACAGTCCAGTGTTTCTTATTTGCATTGGGTTACTGGTGAAACTGGCAGTGTTGGAGGTGGTTGATTTAAGCTGACTCTCAATCAACACCCCCCTTTTTTGTTGTTGTTATACCTCTAAAAGGCCAGAATGGCAGGTATCCCAAGCATGGAAAATCTTTTAAAGGTTCTTAGGACCAATATATGACTCATCCTGTGTACATAAGTGCATGGATTTGTTCCTGCTATGCTTCCTCTCTTTTCTGCTTCCAGTCACTTTGTTGTTTAATCCTTAAGTCTTTGATTGCCATTCAGCTGTGTTATGCCCTTCCATTTTTATTTCTTCTTTAGAGTTCTTATGCTAGGGAGAGTATATGATATGTACACATGTAGGTCTGGTTTATTTCACTTATGAGTATATGTTCAATATACATCCATTTATATATGAAGTCTTCCAGTTTATCATTGTTTAAAGCTGAACAATAGTCCATTTTATGAAAATACCACATCTTTTTCAACCATTCTTCAAAAGATGAGCATTTTGGTTGTTTCCAAGATTTGGCTATTACAAATTGGGCTGCTATAAACATAGGTGCACAGATATTGGTAAGGTATGATGGCTTCAGTTCTTCTGTGAAATTTTCCAGTGGGGGAATAGCTAGATTGAATGGGATTCCAAGTTCTAGTTTTTTAAGGATCCTCCACACCACTTTCCATAGTAGTTGCACCAATCTGCATTCCCACGAGCAGTGGAGAAGGGTTCCTTTGTCCCCACAGCCTCTCCAACATTTGTTAATGGTTTATTTCTTTATGATAGCCATTCTTTCTGGGGTGAGATGGTATTTAAGTGTTGTTCTAATTTGCATTTCACGAATGGCTAGCGATGTGGAGCATTTCTTCATGTACCTACAGGCTTGTTGAATTTCTTTCTCTGAGAATTGTGTGCTCATTTCACATGCCCATTTCTGGATTGGGTCTTTGAATTGTGGGATCCTAATGGTTTTTAGCTCTTTGTAATTTCTAGATAGAAGACCTTTGTCTGAATATTTATTAGTTACAATCTTTTCAAAATTTGTGGGTTGTCTTTTCACTCTTTGCCTTGCAAAAACTTCTTAGGCAGAGGAGGTCCCATTTGTTGATGCTTTCAAGTGTTAAACGTGCATTTTGATTAATGTACATGAACTTTTTGCCTACTCCGATATCTTCAAGATTTCCTACCACTTTCTCTTCCAAGAGATTTGATGTTTCTCTTTTAACATTTGAATCTTTAATCCATTTTGACTTAAATTTAGTGCATAGTGATAGATTTGGGTCAAGTTTTAGTTTGTAGAGAGCCAGTTTTTTCCAGCACCATTTGTTAAAGAGGCTGTCTTTCTTCCAGTAAGCATGTTTGGCCCCTTTGTCAAAAATAAGGTGGCTGAGTGTGTTTGTATTTGCTTCTGCATCTTCTAATCTATTCTATTGATCTTCAGGTCTATTCTTTTGCAAGTACCATGCTGATTTTATTACTGTAGCTTTGTAGTATAACTTCAGGTCAGGAATTGTAATGCCTCTTGCCCTACGTTTGTTGCCCAGAATTGTCTTTGCAATTTTTTTTGGTTCCAAATAAATTTTAGGAATGTTTTCTTCAGGTCTGTGAGGTATGTTGATGGTATTTTGATAGGAATTGCATTAAATCTGTATAACAATTTAGGGAAGAATCACAACGTTAGTTCTTCCTGTCCAGGAGCAGGGAATATCTTTCCATTTTCTTAGGTCCTCTAGGTTCTCTCTTTTCAGAGTACTGTAGTTTTTACTGAAAAGGTCTTTTACTTCCTTAGTTAGGTGAATGCCTAAGTATTTCATTTTCTTCAATGCTATCATAAAAGGCACTGTTTTGAGAGAAATTCTTTTGGTGTGTTTGTAATCTGTGTAGAGGAATGCTATTGATTTTTGCATGTTGAATTTATAACCTGCTATGCGACTGAATTTGTGTATTAGTTCTAGTAGCTTCTTGGTGAAGTTTTTGGGGTTTTCCAAGTAGATTAACATGTCATCTGCAAATAGTGATAGTTTTACTTCTTTACCTATTGTTATTCCTCTTATTTTTCTTTCTTGTCTAATAGCTGTAGCTAGTGATTCCAGAACTATATTGAATAGGAGTGGTGATAGGGGACATCCTTGCCTTGTACCAGATTTGACACTAAAAGACTTTAGTTTTTCCCCATTTAGAATTATGCAAGCTGTTGGATTGTCATAGATGGCTTTTATCAGACTGAGGTAGAAGCCCTCTATTCCAATTTTCTGTAGGAATTTGAACATGAATGAGTGCTGGACTTCGTCAAAGGACTTTTAGGCATCAATTGAGACAATCATGTGAGTTTTGGTTTTGACTCTATTGAAATAGTGTATTGCATTTATAGATTTATGTATATTAAACCATCCTTGCATCCCTTGGATGAATCCTACCTGGTCATGGTGTATAGTCTTCTTGATGACTTGTTTCATTCTACTGGTGAGTATTTTATTGAGCATTTTTGCATCTATGTTCATGAGAGAAATTGGTCTATAGTTTTCTTTTCTAGTTGCATCTCTTTCTGGTTTTGGTATCAGTGTAATCCTTGCCTGTAGGAATGATTTTGGAAGGATTGCTTCCTTTTCAATTTCAGGGTCAGGAAGGTGGGTGGAATTGAAGCTGTGGCTGTTGGTGAGTCAGGGGATCCACGCAGGCTGAGGCTGCTGCAAGACCTGGTTGGGATGGCGGGCTCAGTCTGAGGCGGAGCAGGGCAGGCCGCTAAGCTGCTGGATGAAGATGTAGGGCCGGCAGCTCCGAGGTGGAGCCGCTGTGTTGCTGGCTCTAGATGGTGAACGGCAGGTCCGATATGGAGCTGCTCCTCTCCTGGATGAAGATGGCGCACGTGCAGCACCAAAGTGGAGCCGCTGCGCTGCTGGATGAAGATGGCATGCAAGCAGGTCCCAGAGGGAGACGCCAGTGCTGCTGGATGAAGGTGTCCCGCGGGCAGGTCTCAGGGAAAGCCATCGCGCTGCTGGATCATAATTTTTTTTTTGTAAATCTTCCTATTTATATGAATTGTTATTTCTTGAACTACTATATTGACTAGGAAACTGGACTCCCTATAGCAATTTAGAATAAAATAGGTAAGAGCAGAAACACTCTAATTTATAATTTTAGAGAAAAGATATCAATGATTTTATTATTTTAAAAATTATTTATTTATTTGGTACAAGGTCTTGCTATGCAGCTTGGAATCATAGTAATTCTTCTGTCTCAACTTCTCCACTGCTGAAATGGCAGGCATTTGCCGCTACACCTATTTTCAGTGGCTGACGCAGCATGCAATGCAATAATGGGGATAAAACCCAACTTGCACTTGCCAGGCAGGCATTTAGACCACTGATCTCCCATGCCCAAGAAATTAATTTTTATCGTTATATAATGTTTTTCTCATAAATAAACTGTATCTGATTGAAATTCTTTTTAAACTCTAATTTGATAAGAGATTTTATCATGTGTCTGTTGAAAATTTTCAAGTACAATTTTTTTTCCTTTGGCTGGCTCAGGCTGCCTTGTGGGTGGGTCAGGTAAGGCTGTGGAGCTGGGGGTCAAACCCTGGTCCCCTGTGCCTGACAGCATTTGCCCAAGCAGGTGCTTAAACAACTAAACTAAATCGCAGGCCCTTTCAAATACAATTTTTGGGAGGAAATACAATATCTTTTTTTGTTTTGTTAATATGTAGAATTACAAGGATCATTTCCCAAATACTAGACAATTTTAGAATCCTAAGGCACATCTTCCTTGCCATTTTTAAAATTTGCTGAATTTGATTTGTTAATATTCAATTTAGTGTTTATGTTCATGAGGACTGTTAGCTTATAAATTCTTTCTTTCTTTCTTTCTTTCTTGCTTGCTTGCTTGCTTGCTTGCTTTTCAGAGGTCTTAGGATGGTTTTGTTATCAGGGTAACTGTGGAATTGCTTGTAAAACCTCCATTCCTTTTGTCATTTGTAAAACTGTTTTCATTGACTAGTTTGTCTCATGCTCATGGCTTCTAATTTACTTCTTTAGGAGAATGTATATAATTCAAATTGAGTAATAGTGCTTGGAACTTTGTGTTCGGTTATTATTTTTTATTTTATTGTCTTTATAAAAGTTGACCAACCAACCTTTCTTAAGGAAGGCAAATATCTGGTGGATCAGCCTAATGCCTTTAAGGCTTTATTCAGTATCATCTTTACCCAAGGGGTATTTTCCGCAGCTCTTTTTTTTTTTTTTTT
>PVJA010033851.1:0-22928 GCA_004027025.1 Myocastor coypus | reverse complement strand
AATAAAAATAAATTGGAACATTTAACATATTACTGTCAATATTAGATTAGAAAGGATTTGATGCAAATCACACATTCATAAAAATGTAAAGACTTTCATTTTGACATATCCTTGGACTTGAAATATTTTATGTGAACACTGGCAAATTAGCTGAGATAAGAATCCTTATGCTCATACTTGACAGATAAGAGATTGAAATTTGCACAAATTAAGAACTTTGTTATATGACTAGAAGTGTCTGTGTTTTCAGCTCCTCTTTATGAAAATTTAGGAAACATAATGCTAGAGAGGAACTCTAGCTTTCTCTGTCATGAAGATGTTAGTCTTAGGAGCCTAAAAGGGCTGGTGCAGAGAGTTATATCTTTCTTCTATCATGAATATTTGATCTTAGGATCTTTTAGTGACTTTTTAAAAGCACAATTACAGGACTGAGCAATATGTAATATTCAAATTTCTCCTTCAAGAAATATCTCATAGTATGTTCAATATTAGGAGATACATAGCTATGGATGGTTTTATCAGTATTAACTAATTTTCATTTCTAGAGAATACATAAGTTGCTTTGTGATGAACTGAATATATCTTTCAGAAGTATTTTCCTGTTCTCTAATAGTGGACAGAAATACATGATATTTGATTATTCCATAGTCCTTACAAATTGTAAGATTGTGTATAAATAAATAGACGAAGAATCTAATCCTCTTCCCCAAGAGGCTATCCTTAGTCTTTGCCTATGTGAATGGACCTGTACATTGCTAAGAATTATTTAGTTCGACCGGCTGGCTTTTGAGTCTTTGCTCACAACCTGAGGTACTTTTAGTGTACATATTTAAAAGTATGACAACACTTTTCTTAAAGATATAAAAGAAAAAACTTGAAACATATCATAGAGGAGAAAGTAAACAACTATATATTGAGGTGTAGACAAAGAAGGAGGGTGGTGAATAAATAAGAAATAGTAAGTGAAGCCTACTGAATTATTTGTGGAACTATAGTTGTAAGTCAGCACGATGCTAAAATTTATTTGTGACCCTAGAATCAATATTTGTATTACTTTTGGTCCTTTGACCATATCCCAAAATAGAAGGAGAAAAAGCCCTTGAGTTGCCTGACGTGCACATTCCCTGTTCACGTCAAATGAGCGAATGTTCTAACTTCTTTTGCAGCTCTCAACAGCAGGAAGTACTTGCTGTGCTTTTTGCTGGTGCCTTTACTGCATAAAATAGCCCCTAAATGTATTGTTATACTGCCAGGTAATGTTCTTAGATTTAAGATGACTTTGATGTGCTTTCCAGAGAAAATATGTGTTAGACACTGCTTGATGTGATATTTTTACACAATGGAGCATTACTTGGCTATAAGAAAGATAAATTTGAGGCTTTTGTAGGTAAAGGATACAACTAGAGACCATACTTATAGGTGAAATAAATCAGACCCACATGTGCAAGCATCTTCCTTCTTGCTAGCATAAGAACCTGAAAGACCAAATAGGATCTGAAAGACAAGAGATACTGTGAATAGATAGAATCTGTTAAAAGCAAAGGAAAAAGTGGGATGAGGAAAAGAACAGGATAGAGAGGGAGTATGGGAAAATATATATATGTGTGCATGCAGGGTGGCGTGATAACTGTGCTGCTGACATCTGCAGGGCTACAGAGGGGAGCAGTTGATGCCTAAAGGATTTTTCCTGTCGTTTTAAATTCCTTACAACTTTGTTAAACCAATTTTGCATTCTTAGGCCTGGTAATCTGATAACTAACTTATAGACAGCACTGTGCAATATAACAACCATTGTTGAATTTCCATTCGTTTGGTGAAGGTCTGAATCATTTCTAATTGTTTTTTACTATGCATGCACAATGTATTACTGATATCCTGCTAATTATAAATTTCATGTTCTTATGCCTTATTATAATTGAATTTAAGTTAAAAATATTCCTTCAGTGAGGAGTTTTACATATGATTTACATTATAGTTTATTGTTAGTGAGTCGTGTTATGCATGGGGGTTTTAAAGAGAAAGACATTAAAACAAGGTTATCTACTTGTTGCCATGGTATTATAGTAAATGGCGAAATTCTTTGCTTTGGGATCTGCTCAGGGGATTGGGCTGCACATGTCTGGCTGTTTCTGAGTGCATCACAGAAGAGTGACCAGTGAGTTGCATGATCCCAACCTTGCATTACTCCTTTAAGGAGCAATTTAATATTTGTGGGACTTTATATAAAAAAACTAGTACTTCTAATGAAAGTGGGCTATGTTGCTTCATTTGACCATCTGTAAATTCTAAGTGCATTTTTGCCAATCTACTGTCCATTTCGAAAGTACCCATTCATGCCAGTTATATTTATCAGCAACTCTCTTGGACAGTAGACTTTACAGACAGTGAACGCTGTTATGGAAGTAAGAGAAGGAGAAAAATGCCGGCTACCTTTTTAGTGTAGTTTCATCTGAAAATGAACAAAGAAAGTGTACAGTGAACAGGCAGCCTGCAGAGATGGGCAGTAGAGGACAGAAGGACCATTTTTAGCTCCCATAGTTTATATTTTTAACTGCTTTTAAGGTCATTTTACTTTATCTTATCTTTTTATTAAATTATTATTAAAATATATTTATAATTATTTGTCTGTTCAATTAATAATAAGCAAAGGAAGAAATACAAAAATAAAGCAAAATCTTTAGGACAACAAGGTTTGAACTAAAGAAGCTGGAATGAGGATTCAGATCTTTTGGCCAACAGCATTTACAAGCTTTAAGAAATTACTTGAAAATTTATCTTGCTATGAAAACAAGTATTTTTGCAATGAGTCTCTTGCTTAGATAAGGAAAAAATATTTACTTCCTTTAGTGAAGATATAATCAATTCATGAAGATTATAATTTTGCACTGAATAATAAACTCGAGATTTATTTCAAGCCAGAGCTGGGTTGTTTCCTCCTATTTTCATGACTATACGAGACCAATAATCCCACAAAATACCTCCAAGATTTGCATGTTTAAAAGTTCTCTGTGCCTCTAAGATATAAACAGAAATCTCTTCATTCTCACAGTAATGTTCCAAATTTCCAAGTATTTTGTAGTTAGTTTTCAAGATGATGCATTGTGAACATAAACACAGAAAAAGAGGAAAAAGTAGTATAAAAGACAAGTAGGTAAGAGATCAAAGAAATATTAAACAGAATAATTTAAACTATTTCACGTGCCATTCTCATGTGTAACTAGAAAATTATGATTCCATGTAGTAATTTTCTGAACCGTAGCAAGTATACAGGACCATTCTAAAATGGAACGTGCCTAGGCCGGGCGTGGTGGCGCACGCTTGTAATCCCAGCACTTGGGAGGCTGGGGCAGGAGGATCGCTGTGAGTTCGAGACCAGCCTGGGCTACAAAAGTGAGCTCAAGGCCAGCCTGAACTGCATAGTGAGACCCTGTCTCAAAAAAGACAAAAAAATAAATAAATAAATAATAAAAAAAATAATAATAAAATGGAACGTGCTTGCATTTTTTTTTTTTTCACTTTTTAAGCAACTATCAGTGGCTCAAAATGTCTCGAAGGCATTTTGTATCTATTAATTAGAGCAACAGATTTGAAGATAAAATAGATAACATATCAAGCATTGTTCATAAACTATTTTTGCTTTGAAATTCTATAACATATACATTGCATGTTACCCTGTTTCTGTCTTTGTTTCTATTTTTTCTTGCTTTTGTTTTTACTTTTCAAAGGGAAATTGCATTAAACTAAAAACATGGTAGAGGAGCCTAGTTTTTATTGAGGTATAGACTTTTAAAAAACAAAAATAAAGAAAAAATGCATAAAGTAAATATTACAGAAATAATGTGTGAAAGTTGACATTGAATGTACTTAACATGACATAATGATGGGTCATAGACACAATGTTTTCACATCTATATCCTAAGTTACCAGTTTTAGTGAGTTTAACTATAAGGAAGACAGTTGATCAGAGAAGACACGCTGTCAAATGGTTATACTGGGCTGTCTTACTCTCAAACTGCATTATTTAAGGCATTAGTGCACCCGTTCTTAAAGAAACAAGACAGAAGCAAGATCTGGTTGCTATAGATTGGGAGAATCTGTCTACATAGTTAGTACTGTTAGTGAAGAAGAACAGGTGTTCCAACAGCTGGCCAGAGACAGGCACAGTGGGAAAGCCCTGTCCAAAGGAGGATGGGAAGGGATTTCTAAGGATAAGGTCATAGGTAAACCAATAAACTAACCTTCTATGTGCCAAACAATGACTAGAAGAGATAATGATTAATAACAGCAGAATTAATAATAATGAGGTCTCAGTAAGAGTCAGGATGTGGTCTACTCAAGCATATTAAATTAACAAACCTCCATATATTAGTTTATTGCAATTGTATAGACAGTAAAATTGAATTTTGAGTTTAGTACTCACACAGGATTTATTCATGGCTTAAAATTCAACGGTCTTGACAACTGCATCAAGGAGGTGCTGATATTAGCTGTCACATTCTTTGAGATAACCCAGCTCAGTGAAAGATGAACAAGTTCAACTTGTACTCTTCAAGTTTTACCCTTGTGATTTAAATTCAAGGAGGCTTTCTCTAGGATCGATGCTCTGAATCAGACTGAGGCAAGTCACAATCACTTATAGAGCACACACTGCAGTACCTGAAACCTTAACTATGTAACTCTGCAGAGGAAAAGCCAAGCATTATAATTCTACTGTAGTCGGAGGTGATGTTTATGCTGTTGAGTTGGGGATGCACTCTGAGACTAATGAACCAAATAACTGCTCCAAACTCTTAATCTTGCCTCGTCATTGGAAGTTTCTGTGAAATGTGTCAGGAAAGTCTTCATTCTGGAGTTGCTGTCAGAATTAAATAACTGGCATAAGGTAGACACTACAGTGATACTATGGGTCAGTGAATTTACAAAAGCAATATGTCATTAGATTACAATATTTAAAACAGTAGAAAAGTAGAAGCAGTCATGCTATAAAATGGTATTATTTTTTCAGTTCTCACGAATGCTTGTGGGCTTATTCTATAACTTGCCAATAAATTACAATCTTCGTCTAACCTCAGGCTATTTTTTTCTATCTTGTAAATAAGAAAAATTATATCATTTACCGCAACACAGGAAGGTTGAAAAAAATAACTTGTAAAATTATTTTATAGCACTTTGTGAAAATAATGGAGTACATAAAAGGTAATAATAAATTTCACCTTCCACAAAGAACACTGTAAAATTCTAATACCTCAGCTGATTTACTGCTGTACCTAAAGTGCTAAAAGTATACAGAAGAATTATTTTTCTTGAAAAATCAGCAGTACTCAGACTTTGTCTTTTAATGCATCATCAAAAGTATATAACAGCTTATCTAAATATATGAAAATGTATGGAATTTCCAAGCACATTTGTTTCATAATAAAAGTTGCATGGGGTTAAAAATTTTAAAAATTAAAAATCAGACAGACCACACATGTGAGGAAAGGACTAAAATTAAAATTGAGGTTATTTTTAGAAATTTGGATTATCTACTTAAACTTGCTTGAAAATGAACTTCTCTTAAGATTGGTGGTTACTTGTGTTTAAGCAATGAAGACTGGCCACATGAACCGACGGATCTTTCAGCAGCCATAGCCTTCGTGAACACGTGTTTCCAGAAAAGAGAAAGTTGATCTACTGGGGGCAGTTGGGTACGAAGTGGGGCTTAGAAGGCTAGGTGTCAGAATCTGTGAATTTTAATCCCTCTCAAGCACCAGCCACCCTGCGCTACTTGACTTGCACAGCTTCAGGCAAGTGAACTGTTTCTTTTGGCATTGAAGTGAATTCCTAGGAAAGAAAATAGATGAATTTGCATGAATTTACAACAAATAGCTAAATTTATAATTTTTAAACCTGCATCAATGAACACATTCCTAGCTCTTTTCCATCATGTAACCACTAGAAAAACTTTCCAAAATAGATTTATAGGACAATAGAATTGCACTATTTTAAAACAAAATGCAATCCTCATCAGTTTATCAGGTGTTTTGTTTTTTTTTTTTTTCCTCTCAAATTTAAACTCAGAATCATTGCAAAAACCAGTGTCGTTTTACTAAAACACAAAAATCTTTACTTGTTCTCCATTTGACCCTATTATTTATTTTACTTGAAGTTTTTTATTTAATTTTTTAAAAAGACCAGATAGATATGAATCAAGGATTGACCATGTCATTAGCACGCACCAGGAGAATGTTCATCAATTTATTTATTTATTTATTTGTTTGTTTGTTTATTTATATTGTGAGTAGTAGTGAGGATTCAAGTCAGGCTAGACAATTGCTCTACCATTGAGCAATATGTAGCAGCTCCACTATTGCCTTCCAACACTGATTGGCCAACTAGTGATACACTACTGTGTATCCTTTCCCTTCAGCATACCTCCTTCTAATAGCCTTTCAAGGTCTTCTGATGCACCCATAGAGACACTCTTTCTTTGCTATTCTTTTTCCTTATCTCTGGGATAAACAGTAGGGCTGTGACTTATAACTGCCCATCACTAAATGGCCAAGCCTTTCCTTTCAAAATGAGAAAAAAATTCCAGACTGAATAAATCAATATTTTTTCCTGTCTGGCTGGGAGAGTAATATCTGAATTAGCCACAGTGTGAAATAACCAAAGATAATTAATTATACGCTTTGAGGCAACCCCATTCATTTCCATTCCAAGTACACAGATATCTTTTAAAATGGAGTTACACAGAAATTTATGTTGATGTCCACCATCTTTAATTTCTTGAAGTTTCTATCATTTAATATTATACTTTAACATTTATATCTTTGACAAGGCAAAACTTAGCTTATTGATTCTGTTTCGTTTCTATTCACATTTTGTTAAATATTGTATCATGTTTCCTTTCTGTTTTTTGCTTTAGAAAATGTTGGACTTTATTCAACCAGTTATACTGAGAAAATTGTCTTAACCTCTCTTAAAAGATGTTAGACCCAAGAAGATAATGAAAACGAATTATGGGAAGCATTAGATAATTTTTGTGTTGTTCTTTTGTTTTTGAAACAAGGTCTTGCTATGTAGTTCTAGCTTGCCTTGAACATGTTAATGTTTCTAACTTATCCTCTCCAGTACTGGGATTACAGGGGTGTTCCATAACACCTAAAAACAAATTCATATCTTAAAATGAAATATAACTTTAAATCTTATAAAAGGCCATTGGCTACCAAAGATCTTATCTCTTCATGGTTGACTAGGTAACTCTTGCTAAAGAAAAGATATATTCAGACATGTTAAAGTGGATATTGCTAATAGTATCTTCTTTTGGCATTCCTTTTGCTTTTTAAATTTATTTTTTAAAGAAGAGAAACATGATCAATAAGATATTATAAATGATATACAAGCCAGGCGTGGTGGCACACGCCTGTAATCCCAGCACTTGGGAGGCTGAGGCAGGAGGATCGATGTGAGTTCGAGACCAGCTTGGGCTACAAAACTGAGCGCAAGGCCAGTCTGAACTGCATAGTGAGACCCTGTCTCAAAAAGAAAAAAAAAAACAAATGATATACAGTGTAAAAGAATGAGATGATAGGTATTCAACAGTGGTTGCTATTTTGCACAGTCGCCTTCAATTATATTGTATTTGGTACGTGATTATAATTTTTACTTATTAATTTATATTCTAATTTATACTTACTAGTGTTTCAGTTAATTTATTTTAATAACTACCTTTTAACATAGTCACTCGTTTATTATGAGAACAATTACAATAATTACAAAAATTAAAGAGGTACAAAAGCAGAAACAAAGAATAAAAGTCACTCATAGAGATTCAGTATACTGCTTCTTTTTCAGCATGTTTTTTCCCTTTCACTCTATCTATGGTTGCTTACCAAGATGAGGAAACTAGAAAAATAGGAAGGGAAAAAAGATACGTATACATATGCAAGATAGTTGAGGTAGCTGTACCACTAATTTCCATCAGTTCACTGAAAGGAACAGTTAGTGAGTATATTATTTCATTGATTATACACGTCTGTATTTAAGCATCTGAGCAACTGCTCTGAAGATGACAATAAGCAATATAACCACCATTATAAATTTCCTATCATCTTGTTTCGACATTTTTCTATCAATCTTACAGTTTTCCTTTCTTTGATGCAAAAAATATGATATTGTTACAGTTGGGGGAAAATTGAGAAATAATTCATAAGAATTTGCATATAAAATAAGATGTTTAGTCAACATCCTAAATTCAATGCTGATATCCTTACATGTAAACAGAATATCATAAATTCTGCAAATCTGAAGGTAAATTTAGCCACATGGGAACAAATATGTCTTCAGTAAAACAAAAACAGTACCTTATGAATATGAAGCAATGAATATGCTCAGTAAACATGGCTTTCCTAGCATCTTGTATCTGCTGGTGACTGTATGAGGCCCGCAAGTCACATCACAGGCATGTGCCACCACATCTGATTTTGCTGGCTAACATATCATGTCCAGAGCTCCAGGGTGGCATGGTATGTGGTCCTGGGGATCAAACTTGTGTCCTTGTGCTTTCCAGGCAGGCACTTAGACCACTGAGCTAATTCCCTAGCCCAGATTCTTGTACATATTCAAGTGACTGAAAGTGACTTTAAAAGAATGATGCAAGTAAAATACACCAGAGTTATGAGTTAATATATGATAGCACCTTCTTTTTCTTGTTCTTCCTCTTCCTCTTCCTCCTTCATACATGAATTTATTATAATAGCATCTAAATTTAATTTTGTCAAACACTCATTTATTTATAGAATATTTATTTTGTTTAGAATTTTTTTTATTTTATTTATTTTTTTTTCTTGTTTCAGTTTATTCACTCATTTTTATTCACTCATTTTTATGGCCGGCTCAGCCTGTCCCGAGGGCAGGGCTGGCACAGCATGTGGTGCCGGGGATCGAACCGTGGTCCCAGAAGCCGCCCAAGCTTTCCCAAGCAGGCGCTTTAGACCACTGAGCCATCCTGCCAGGCCCCTAGAATATTTATTTTGAACAGCTGACCTGTCACATACAAGTCCCACAGGTGTCAGACTACACAAACTGAAATTTCAGGCCTCTCTCTGCAGGGAAAGGAGACGGCGTGCACAGTGTACAGACACACCGAAAGCTGCAAGATCCATGCAGAACGTCCACATACAGGAAGGTAAGAGAGCACTTTCAGTTGAGGTGTCAAGAAACAGCTCTTTTTTGTAGATGGATTTTAATTAAGGCTAAAGTATTAAAGCATAACAAATGCATAAAACACAATGCAGGAAAATAGCATTCTGGTGAAAAAAAAAAAAACAGGCAAATATAAACAGCATTTAAATCATGAGTTATACTTCTAAACATATCAAGAAGAAAGCATTAAAGATCAATTTAATTAAATTTTATTATCTAGAAACAAAACTAAAAAACTGGGTGTAGCACTAAATAGCTGTAATCCCAGCATTAGTGAGGCTGAGAAAGAGGATTGCTATAAGTCTGAGGCCATCCTGAGCTACCTAAGAGCCTGTCTTTCAAACAAAACAAAACAAGGCCAGCAAGATAGCTCCAGGATTGGATCCCCAGGGTGAAATGCCATGTTAACCCCACCCCCGGGCATACTGAACTGACCAATGAGACTAGCCATGGTGGTGCATGCCGGTAATCCCAGCGCTGGGGAAGCTGAAACAGGTGGATCAGTACCACTCTGAGTGGCACAGTAACACCCTGTACACAAATAAATAAATAAACAAATAAATGTCTCAAAAATCTGTAATATAAAGTAGAAGTGTTGAATTTCCAAATACGAAGGTCCTTATCATCTTTTGAAGATCGAACCTAACTCCACACACTGCAGCTGGTGCCCGTTGTCATCTCCTCACCCAGCAGGAATGCTTAGCGAAAATTAAATAGCGCGGTCAGAAGAGCACCTCCAGACAGCACGCCAGCAGCCTTTGCTGGAAGCACCTCCAAAGAAGCCAAGGTGCACAGAATGAATGATGAGGGGCAAGGCAGTGTTTGTGATGTACGTCAAGAGCAAGGCAGCCTCAAAGATTTCGCGGAAATGCCGTGATGCCTGGGGAGTCTTCAGAGAACAGTAAGAGATGATAAACTGTCACAAATCACCCTGTTGGGGAAGTCGGCTCAGAGGCAGATTTAGACTCAGTGCAAAGTCAAAAGGCAAGAAAAGAGTCACTTTTTGTTTTGTCTAGGGTTTGTGTAGTCAGTTCAGAAGTGTGTGCTTCTTGTTAGAGCAGTGGTTCTCAACCTTTCTAATGCCATGATCCTGCAATACAGTTCCTCATGTTGCAGTGACCCCAAACCAAAAAACAATTTTGGTGGCTACTTCAAAACTGTAATTCTAAATAAATAACATTTTCTGATGGCTTTGGGTGACCCCTGTGTTTTGGTCATTTGACCTCACAGGTTGAGAACCGCTGTATTAGAGGATCAAGTCAACCTTAAACGCATCTACCTAGCAAAAGAAAAGATTCAGCAAAAGGAGAAGAGAATGTATACACTCAGCGTGAATGTGCAGATTGCACAATTGCTAAGAGGCCAATGCCCCAAGTTTACAGTTATGTACAGCTTGCTAGCCAAACAAAGGATCCAAGGGAATCTTCAGGTACAGAAACTGGATCAACTCAATACATGAAAATAGCATATTTCACGAAAATGTGTTAAAAAACATTAATGTCAGCAAGAATGAAAATGAGGACGAGCACTGGGAGGTGGAGGCAGGGCGGTAGGCATGAGGGCAAAGGGACTGAGGCAGAGAGGCTGTGTTTGTACTCGGGCCCGTTCTCCAAAATGAATGTAAACATCATACAACCACACATATACTAACACAAGAAGGTATGCTCCATAGATATCTAACAAATATTCATTTTATTCTGTATGACAAAGTGCTCAGTACCATGAGACATCAGTAAACTACCAAGCAAAGCTACTAAGAGATAGTGCCTCATGCTTTCATTATGAATATTATAAAGAGGACAAGAAATAACAAATGTTAGTGATGATGAGGGGTCTTCCCATACCCTTGGTGGAATGCAGATCGGTACAGCCATTAGAGACACAAAACAGAAATTCACAAATAAGTTATAAATGAAACTACTGCATGTCTGTTGGTATATTTGAAAAGGACATTAGTCAGTCCCTTGTAAAGATGTATCTGAGCACCACTTCACTGAATTCATTACAACATTATTCACAATCACCAAGATAAGAAAACACATATGTGTACCCCAACAACAAATAAAATAATATATGCATTAGAAAATAAAATATATCCGGGCATTGTGATACATGCCTGTCATCCAAGCACAGAGGAGGATGAGACAGGAAGATTGCCATCCATTTGTGGTCCATCTAGGCTACATAATTAATTTGAGGCCAAAGTGACCCATACAGCAAAAACTCTTCTTCAAAAGGAGGAATATATATATATATATATATATGTGTGTATATGTATATATATAGTATACACACCCACACATAGTGGAGAATTATGGCGCTTTATAGAGATGATCCTGGAGCTGGTGAGATAGCTCAACTGACTAAGCACCTGCGTCAGCAAGCACAGGGGCTGGGGTTTGATCCACAGCACCACATGCTGGGCTGGCCCCATCCCTGGGCATTTTGAGCCAGCAACCTAATCAGGGCATGGTGGCTCATGCCTGTAATACCATGCTGGAGAGACTGAAAACAGGAAGATCACTGGGATCGAGTTGTGCAGTGAGAGCTCGCACAAAAAAATACCAAGAAGAAGAGGAAGAAGAGGAAGAAGAAGAAGAAGAAGAAGAAGAAGAAGAAGAAGAAGAAGAAGAAGAAGAAGAAGAAAGAGGAAGAAAGAAAGAAAGAAAGAAAGAAAGAAAGAAAGAAAGAAAGAAAGAAAGAAAGAAAAGATCCTATTTATCACAGCATCAATGGAGCTAGAAGACGCATGCTAAGTAAAGCAAAACAGTCCCAATGGTTGGCGCTTTGACTCAGCTTGAGAAATAAAAAACTTAACTAACTCTGGACAGCAATTCCACAACCCGAGGCCCCTCCCGAGGGCATGCAGGGCCCGCACTGGAGTGGCCGAGCACTTACAGGATATATAAAGGGAACTGAGGTAGGATGGTTGGTGCCCCTTCCTCCAAGGAGTTCAGGTCCTCGCAGGCAGACTGGAAGGGAGAGGGGCTTGCTAGATGTCACAGCTGCTGCTTCTCCCTGTGCTCTTCATTGCTTCCCCCACACCATGAACTGTCACCCTTTGCCATGTGTAGTGTGCCTTGGAGCCAGAGGAGTATGGAGTGAAACTTTCAATCACTATGAGCTAAGTAAACCTTTCCTTCCTTCGTTTTTGGGTGTCAGGTATTTTGTCCCAGAAATGAGTGAAAAGTAACTGAGATACCAGCGTAGAAGAAAAAAAAAAAAAAAAAAAAAACCAAAAAAAAACTATGGTATTACTTGACATACTTGTGTATGGAATCTTACAGAAAGTCAAATAGAGGCTGCAAAATAATACCTACCAAGGGCAAGCGGGAGAGGAACCGGAGAGACAGAAATCAAAGGCCTAAGGTCGCAGATACCTAGAATGAATAACTCTGGCAATATAATGTACAAAATAAGGCATATAGTCAAAAATTTATATTTTTCCAGGGAGCTTTCCTAAGTAAGTGGATTTTTGCTCTTCATTATGAAGAAAAACAAAGTATATGAGGTGATAAGTACAGCCGTATTCCTCAGTATAGTTTCCATGTCATTATTTATCTCAAAGGATATCCTAAGCCACAAATATACACAGCATAACTTATGCTTTTTTATTTATTTTTCATTGCCTGTATTTGGTCCAGGGTCTCACTATGCAGTTTGGACTCGCATAGATACTCCCATTTTCAGCCTGCTCATTGCTGGGAATGCAGGCATGTGACGCGGACTTGGTCAAAGGCTCAGCACACCTGGGCCTGGGCTGGCATGGCCTGTGGGATCTGGGATTGAACCCCAGTCCCTGAGTTTGCCAAAGCAGGGGCTTAGTTCACTGAGCTGTCTCCCTAGACCCCAAAATTTACTCTTGAAACTTAGAGGTGAGCCAAGAGACACATCAGGAAACTCTAGGAAATGTAACTCTGGAAGCTGCTAGACCTCCCACAAATGGTGCACACCCTAGAGACGATGCAGTGACCCCAATGGAGGTCAAGCTGAGGAGACCGAGAGCAAGGGAGGTCACAGAGTTGTCTGAGGCAGACCAGGTATAGTGTAGCAAGTGATTTTTTTTTTAAGTTTTGTTTTAGAATACATTTAAACTAAAATATTTGGAGTACAGTATCTATATTCACTCTTCACTGAGCTTTCCTCAGCTGTAACATTGTGTAATATATTAACAGAACAAAAGAATTGCTCTTCATATTATGACACAAGTAAGTACAGACCTTATTCGAATTCCAGGAGGTTTTGCATGCATTTGCTGTTTAGGGTTATTGTTTTGTAACAACAGTTCATGTCATGTACAGAGTTCCAGAGTAAACACTGCAAATAGAATACAGAACATTGGGGACTGAGGAGATAACTCAGCATTCTGCAGTGCCTGCCTGACAAGTTCAAGAACCTGGCACAATCCCTGGTACAACATGCTGCACTGGCCCAGCCACCAGGCCTGCCTAGCTGGCTCCAAACACCAGGCGTGGTGATGCTCACCAGCAATCCTAAGCCTGGAGAGGCTGAGACAGGAGGATTATTGTGAGTCTGAGCTACATAGTAAGACCTTCCATATATAAATCAAAACAAGCAGACAAACAGAATATACAACTTTATCACTTCCCTCAATTTTTCCCTTAATTCTCATTTACTGAAGCTCTTACTTTAATTTTTTTTTTTTTTTTTTTTTTTTTTTTTTGGGGGGGGAGCCAGGGATCAAACTTAGGACCTTGTACTTGCAAAGTAAGTACTTATTCCATTGAGGTATTTCACTGGCCCTACTTTAAGTTTCTTATGGGTGAGCTGGGGATCCATGAGAAGGCTTATACAAATGATATTCTCTGACATTTTTAAGTGAATACTTGCATATTATAACTATATTTGTAGTTATAAATACAGATGCTAGCCTTACATATTTACTATCAATTTATATTGCATAATATATAATGAAGAAGTACATGTGCAGTTTTTGTGTATGTATGTCTTTGCCTTTGGCTTTAGTAAATTTTCATCGGGCATAAGTATAGCTCAGTGGTTGTCTGCATAGTATGTATGATGTCCTGGATTCAGCCATAGCATGTCTAAAAATTTAGAGAACATTGAAAGAGATAGTAGAATATCTCTAAAAGTAAATAAGTAAATAAATCAAAAGGTGATCACTATTATGCTTTATATAAATGAATATGTATTAATATTAATATATAATTATACATAATTAATATGTATAATTAATGTATATATAAACGTTAATATACTGTTTGGTCTGCTTCATATTTCCACCTCTACTTGTAAATGTGCTACTCTTGGGCTTTTTTCGTTTTTTATGTGAATCACTTGGAAGTAATACACACACACATAACAATTCCAACTATTCTCATAAGCACATTATCACACTCAAATACATTAACATTGGTGATATGTTATAAGCCACACAATTTTTTCTAATTGTTCCAAAAATATTTTTAATGGTTTAAAATAAAAAATTCAGACGAGATCAGGCGCGTTCAGGGTGGTATGGCCATAAGTGAGCTCAAGGCCAGCCTCAACTGCATAGCGAGACCCTGTCTTAAAAAGACAAAAATAAAATAAAATAAAATAAAATAAAATAAAAATTCAATCAAAATCATATTCGTTTACCATTTCTCTGTTGCCTACAAATCTAACCCCCAACTTCCTTTTATGCTCCTTCATGACTTGCATAAAGGAGCATAGAACGGTGGCAGAGTGGCCATCCTACAGTCTAGATGGATTTTTAGCATTGTTTTCTCTACTTAAACTTCTAGAGTTGGTCATTTCTATCATTTCTATGAACATTTGAATTGAGGGATTAGTGTATTTCTTACTGCATCACATCACGAGATAAACAGTGACAATTCCTCTCTGGAATGTTGCCACATTGTTGACCAGTTTAGCGTTCATTAGATTCTCTTTTGTAAAAAAAAGAAAAAAAAATTCTCTTGTAATTAATTTTAAACATATCTGTGGTGTGATAGAGTGTCCATATGAATATTCATTTTCTGATCATGTTGGATTCATGCAGTTTATGACAGTTGTCGATAATATACACAAAATATTATATTAGTTGGAAAATTAAGTTTTCCATTAGGTGGCGAAACATAATACATTTAACAACTGACATTCTAAATTGTCTCTATAAATGTGTTTGTTCTCTCAAATGATCCCGACATATTTAGTATCTTTATAGATTCTAGGACCTTTCATGATACTGATAGTAGTATAATTATTTTTGATTTGATGTTTTGGTTATTATTTATCTACTTTTAACAGTCTTCCTATTTTTTCTATTTCAGGGAAACTAAGGAAGTACAATTACAAATCAGATTTTACTAATTTTGAGTTTTTACTTATTTCAAAATTTCCCTGATTAGGTATAGGATTTATCTCAATATAAAAAGGTATTGGTGCTTAAAATTCAGAGTCATAAGGGAAACTGTAATTTGTTCTTCTTTCCTTAAAATAATTTTAAAGCTTGTTTTTTCCAAGGATGATGGATCTCCATCCCTTAGAGAAATATTTCTTCCTAATATAAATGTGCAGATCTTTAAAGATCAAGCTATAATAAATGTGTTCATATAACCTAAAGAAAGAGTGAAATGTTCCGAAGATGAAAGGTGACCCTAAGCTAGAAATAGTTCTGAAAATTTTCATTCTTTTATTTTAAAAGCAAGAATAGCATTGAATCAGAGAGGAGGGCATAGGGTGAGTGTGAATTGTGTATATCTTTGAATCTCCTACATCCATTCTTTGCAAAGAAAATCTCAGGGGTTTCACAAATACAAATGTGTTATGTGTATTGTATCTACCTCAGTCATGCACTTGAGGGTTTTATCCTTAAAGTAAGGGACAGTCAGTCACTAGGAAAGTAAGTGGGACAAATCATATGGCATATAACGTACAGTTATTAACAGGAAAACCATTACTTTTTTTTTTTTTTTTAAATGTAAGACTATAACTCCTGCTGGGATCAGAAGTATCATTTGCAGAACTCTCTTAACCAGTGCTTCACCTCCCCACTTGTCAATGCATAAATCTTTTTCTATTGCTTGAAATAACTAAACGACATCTGGCAATGAGGAGTGACTAATTGGGGCAAGCGGAAGAAGCAAAGTCACTTTGAAGTAAATCAGTTAAAGGAACGGAATTTGATCAATTGTTTAGCTAAACACTTTCCATCATTTCATATGACATCAAATAGGAAATATATATGTACATATGATATATATATATACATATATCATATGATCTTCAGTGTATTTTAAATTTCATATATTTACATAATGTTAATGATGAACAATTAATTCACTGTAAACACTATTTTACCTTGATGTTGACAATGGCTAAAGCAAGAAGACAAATTTGAAAAGAAAAAAAAAAATTAATGTCAAAAGATTGTTGTTTTCTAATTATCAGGTCCTCTTTTTTTCCCCCAGGAATTGAACTCAGTACTTCGTACTTACAAAGTGGTCATTCATACCACTGAGCTATATTTCTGCCCATAGAAGACAGAACCCAAGCACTGAACCCAAGACTCCAGTGATGTCGGACAAGTGTTTTACCACCGAGGTGCACTCCCTGCCCCTGTACTTTGGAAAAATTCTAAATGTAGCAAAGTGCTGAAGGAGTAGCCAGTAAATAATATATAGAGTGTTTGAATCAAATTCATTTTAGTAATGTACTCTACAAGATTTTTTTTCTAACAAAAATAGTCAAAAATATAAAGTATTATCTCATTTTCTGGAATTTAGTCTAGCATAATATAGTCTAAACCAGTCCTGGAACCGAGCAGTTCTCAAAAAATTCAATGAAACTTTAATTATCATTGCTTTTGGCAAGTATATGTGGAAGTTTGGAAATGGATAGCAGTACAAGAAATGTACATATTCACATTGACTTTGCAAATATTTCATATTTCTTTTTAAAGGAAATGTTGCTATAACTATGAAAAATTTTTATCCATAAATTTTTTTCTGAATAAGACATTTATAGAAATTAGGACTCTACATATACTTTATATTTTCTTTCTGTTAAACTGTGTAACCATAATTATTTTTATCATTGTATATGCCATATGAAAGGCAAAATTAAAATAAGTACAACAGCTTAATGTTTGTTTGATCAATCTTATATACCTATATGTATTAATCTAAACTGATCTGATGATGAAAATATGTAATATAACCATTGTTAAGTTTAAACAATAAAAAAGTTGAAAAAAAATAAGTACAACAGCTGATAATATATAATGAACTAAAACAGTTATGCTGAGGCACTTGTAATATAAAATACTGACTCATCACTTTTTCTATTAAATGGCATGTGTCTTTATAACATTTTTCAGTTTATATATTTTTAATCATGTACAGTTCTAGGAACATATCTGTGAGTAAAGCAACACATTCCAAAGAATTAATTTCTTTTTAGTACAAAACATTACCAAAAATTCTAATCATTGCAAAAATAAAATTAAAATCATAATTAGACATTATTTCAAGTTGAGCTTCATTGCTTAATACATTTTTTTAATCAGGTAATAATTAGATGAGTGTGGGCCCAGTAATCAGCCTGAGTTGTGCTGTAATCAGTTGTACCCTTTCTGATGGTTACCTTCGAGAAATTAGTATTTCTGAATTAAGGTTTCCGGCTCTATTAATTAAATGGACTTTCAAGTTGAGGCATTATGCAAAGCCTGTATAACATGCAATATGCTTTCATTAATTTTAATCGACTTTATCCATAGATCATTGTCAGGATTCATGTATGATAAATTAATTTGGCTCTGAATTGTTACTGCAATTGAAACCTTTATCACTTTCAATAAGCTACTACAGAAATCATCTTTTTCAAGGAAATAACTGTATCTCTTAAAAATATTTAAATATACCTCGCAAAGATGTAGGGAACACTTTGTGGGAAAGATGTGTTTCCCACTAGTTCTTATGTAAAAGGATTTTTTTTCATTTTTGTCTTATTTTTACTTGTCCTGTTTCTTAGTCTGGGAAGCTCTGATGTAAACAAAACAACCATGAGGCAACAGCAGGTCCAAGGCATTCATTGTGGAATTTCTTAAGACTTACCAATTTTTAAGATCCAAATTATCACGTGTGACTATGTTTGTCTAACTGCTCAGCTCTGAGGATGAATGGCTTTGCTTCCTAGTTCCAGAGAATTAATTCTTCATGGAATCTGTCTAGTAACCCCAAGAAATGTGGTTGCTTTGTTTTTTCTCTCTACCTCTCAGTGAAAAAGTCTTCAGAAACTACTGATATGAAAATGAATTCTTCATTTTGTCACATTTGCCATATTAAAGAAGTATACATCAAGCATGCAGGGGAATAAAATTTTACCCAGTTAAAGAATTTATACGGATCAGGGAATGCTTCCAATAGAAGCAATAGTAGAGGTGAAGCATTGAAAAAATATGGCAGGACCTTTTTTTTTTTAAGAGTAGAATATGTTTATTGGGGTAAAGAAAGCTTCTGTTTGAGAGAAAAAGAAGGAAACCTGAGCGGTTGCTCAGGATTTTTATTTTAATATTCATCTTGATGAGAAAAAAGATAAAATAACAATGAAACAGTTTCAAAACAGATTAGTAGGACAGTTATAACAATTAGTACATTGCATATCATTGTCTTCATAGGGGTTATTCAGAGGGCAAGATGCAGACATAATATCTTGTGTAAACAATATTAGTACAAACCTTCCTTCTCCTTGAACTAAGAGAAAGTAGCTGTATGCCTATCTAACTATAATGTCCTTTAAAGACTTCTCCAAACACAGCTTCTTTAACTGCCATGGAACACCCATCTCTGACAAAACAAAACAAAAAAGGGAGATGTAAATAAAGGACTGTTGTGTTGTGGAAAATACATATATATATATATATATATATATATATATATATATATGCTCAGGAATTATTTCTTATCCAGAAACCATTTCAGAAAAGAGAATTTAATTTTTTAAAAAAGGCTAATTACCAGGCATGTGATTATGTAAATTTGAGTCTTTTAAGAAAATTCTAATGCAGCCTGTAAATCCAGAAGAAACTGCAGTTGGTCTGAAGTGCGTTGGCCGCCTGTGTGTGCAGGTTCCCCATGAGTGCCTTCACCCAGCAGTGGGCTGGGAGTATTTGGAATGCAATAAAGTTATATCTTACTGAGCGTACGAACTGTTCCTTATTCTGTAAGCAATGTGGGGCATCAGTGTCCACTTGGCACTTATATTTCATTAGGCATTATCATTACTCTAGATATGATTTCATGTATTTGGGAATGATATGACAATATGATATGAAATACGATGTGATATGAATATACGACATCATTTTCTGGAAGGGACCTTAGCATCTGTAGATTGTGGGTACCTTTTGATACTCTTTTTTATAAAAATCCCCTACATATGCCTAGGTATTATCTTATGAAGTCAGTGTTAACAGAGTAATGAGGGGCCAGGTAGCAGACTAAAGCACCTGCTTAGGCAGACGCAGGTACCAGGGTTTGATCCCTGGAGTTCCATGCAGGCTCCGCCTCTGGGGCACACTGAGCCGGTGATTGAGACTGGGCTTGGTGGCATGCACTTGTAATCCCAGTACTTGGGGGGCTAAAAACAACAGAACCGCTATGTGTCCAATCGGTGTAGTATGACACTGTAGACCCTGTACCAAATATGTTAAAAAACAAAATAAACAAACCAAACCAGACCAAGCCAAGTCAAAACAAACAAACAAACAAAAACAGAGTAGCAGGAATAAGAACAGGACGGAACCAAAATCAGGGTCTTGAGGATCTGGTTGAAAATAATTCAAGTAATAGAAGACAAGAAAGACTACAGAAAGTAATAGACTAGAACAACAAATTAGGAAAATTGATTTTGCAGTTCTTTATAGGGAAGACAAGGATGAGGGGAAACAAGAGACAGTGGGAAAATAGCAGTGCTTCCGTATTCCATGGGCAAAATCTGGGAACAGTGTGAAAGATGTGCACAAACATCTTTATGAGGACAGTTAACTAAAAATTGTGCTCAAGAACATACATGCTATTGTTGACAAGAAAAAGTAGATCAGAGAACCGATTTAATGAGAAGGAAGCTGACTGTGGTTCTGGATAAAATTAGCCAACGTTCTTAGATTTCTAAAGTGACTGTCCTTATTCAAAAGTGCGCACTATAAATGTGGAAATTGAAAATAAAGACACCCAAATAAGTGATGTTTTTGTAGGTGAAGAAGCCCACGACCTCACTGTGACTAGCCAGGAAGTCAGTGACTCTCACGAAGGAACTCTTATGGCAGCAACCAGTTGCCTGTAGCTTTGGAGTTCACGTTAGCTTAAGAAATGGAGATTGATTAGAATTTTAGCCTTGGGAATGATGTGTGTTACATTATTTTCACTGTTTTTTAAGAAATGAATGGCAACAAGTTGGTTAGCAATACTTTACTCTCTTTATTTTTAAATCTTTGTAATTATTGTTCTTATAGACACAGAGTTCCACTACACATTTTAGACTTGTAGTGATCCTCCTATTCCAGCTACCCCAGCCAACATGCCTGATTTTTGGGCCTGCATGATGCACTCAGGTATCCTGGACCTGCATGACATGCTCTGGTTTTTGATGCCTAGCAGGGCAGCTCGAGGTTCTGGCTCTTGCATGCCATGCAGTACATGGGATTGAACTTGGGACCTTGCTCTGGACAGGAAGATGCTTAGACTGCCAAGGTATCTCCCTAGCCCAGCAACGCTTTATATATTCTTTTAACAACATTTGCAATAGAGGTTCCTGTCTCACAATATAAGAGAGGCTAAAACCTACTATTATAAGATAAAGTCAAAGTCTGGGCCTAAATAGTAAACAGAAGCTAAGATTATGAAAAAACTATACCAACAAAGGAAATCAAAGATCAGTTAGAATTTCACAGCTCAATACTTTAAACAATTGAAACTCACAGGAAACAAGAGAAAATGACATACTGGTTTTTCTTTTGGTTTTTTTGGGTCTTTTTGAGACAGGGTCTTGCTATGCAGTTGAGGCTGACCTTGAGCTCACTTTTGTAGCCCAGGCTGGTGCTGAACTTGCACCAATCCTCCTGCCTCAGCCTCCCAAGTGCTGGGATTATGGTTTTTCATGTGATGAATACTACTAACCCAGAGAAGAAAGATAAATAAGATAATTATTGGTAAATGGGTGGGCCTTAAGACCATCCTCCTTTTTTTTTTTTGTACAGGATCTCACTACTGACTCAGTGTTCCTCCTGCTTGTACCTCCCGAGTGCTAGGATTACAGGCATGTGCCACCACGTCTGATCTCCATCGCCGGCTCAGCATCCTTGAAAGCAGAGCCAGTGCGGCAGGCGGGGCCAGGAACTGAACCCTGGGCCCTCTGCTTCCCTAAGCCTTAAGATCATACTCTTAGGTGAAATAAATTGAACTCACATGTGTAGATATTGCGCTGTTTCTCTGGTGCGTGAAAATAAACTTTGTGAGGTATATACTAAAGGTATATACCAGACATTATGGAATAGGAAGAAAACCCTCATTTCAGAAGGAGAACTAGAGCAGAAGGAGGGGGAAGTAAAGGAATGGGGAGGAAGAAAAATGAAAATGAAGCTTTAGTAAACAAGGAGTGGAGGCGCTGAAAGCAGGACAAGGGAATGGGGGAAGATGTGATAAATCATGTATGGTACAAAGTCCTTATAGTGAAAGGGATCGCTATATATATATATATATATATATATATATATATATATATATATTTAAAAGACACCAAAACTGTAATAAAAAAAAAAGATAGAGGTAAGGATATACCAAATGAGATGACAAGCACATGATGTGCAGATCTGGCTCAGACTCAGCAGCACTCATATCTCATGTATTTCTGAGAAGTAACCAGGAAGGACACAATGCCAGAGCCTTACAAGAGAGATGGAAAAATGAAAGCATTTAAGAACAGATTTCCATTGCAAAGACAGTAAGGACATGAAATAGAAGCCCATTACTCTAGACTCAAGTGGCAGGTTATGCATTTCTCCTCTTTCCCTTGAAAATCTAGAACATTTTTTTATTAAAGCAAAGTGTTCCTCTCCCAAATTTTCACATTCATTAGAAGCATTTTCCAGAAATACAGTGTCTTTTCTTTTAGATATAATCCCAGGAATTTCTATAACCAAATTAGTGCCAGCCCCAAATGATGAAATGTCAGGGGTTATTCAAGAATAGAAAGCGGAATTGAGAAGAATGCCACAGTGTCTCACACCTCTGATAATGTATCCCGTTATCAGAATGAGCTTCCTCTGTAATTCCTGATGTGTGAGGTTAGAGTTTGCCTTATTGTTCAAGTCAGATAAGCAAACTCTAACTACTCTAGTTTCCAAATGCATTCTAAAGATACTTTAAAGGCTTTCAAGCAGTTAGAAAGAGCCAAGAGGCATAAACATAGCAACAGGATGGTAGCAATTAGAAATTCATGTCTTCAGGTGGAAGATATAGTCATGGAAACTTAAATTGTAGGCACTGGAAAAGGATCAAAGATGGATCACTAAACTGGAGAAAAGTAGACTTTTTATAATGAGTGTGGACATCTAACGCATCAAGGAGGGGAGTAAGAGGGAGGGAGAGAGAGAAGGAAGAGGAGGACAAGGGAGGGGAAGAGAAGAAGAATACAAGGACAAGGGTGAGGAGGAGGAGGATGGATGGGTGGGTGGAAGGATGGATGGGTGGGTGGAAGGATGTATGGGTGGGTGGATG